>CM067360.1:119978108-120075608 GCA_034401795.1 Chaetoderma sp. LZ-2023a
AAAACGCACGTCCAGCGTCGTCTGCTCGGCTGATTTGGGACAGAGGTGACAATATCCCAGGTTGAAGGCAAGACAAACGTGGTCCCATTGACTGGTAGAGCATCTTCTATCATACACGAATCATATGCAGCATCAACCATTGACGAGAGTAATGAAACCATGCGACGTGTTAGACTGATGGGATCTATGATTAATCAAACAATTACAGATATTGATCAACCATCAGATGTGCATCCAGAACCGTCCAGTTTAGACCTTGAACAGCTTGAAATAGATGTGCCAGATGCATTGAAACATCTTATTTCATGTATCTATTCTGAACCTCGTAGTAAATCTGCCAAGTTGAAAAATAAACTTAAGATGGTATCTGTATGTAATGTTATCATGCAAGCTGCTGTTGGAAAGCAATCATTTGTATCACCACTGCTTTTGTCCATTGGTGTGTTCATCCACCAGTCTACCCGCTCCCGTGTGATCATAGATATGCTCTCATCCCTGGGACTCAGTGCTTCCTATGGCCAGGTAATTGCATTTCAGAGATCTGCAGTTGGAAGCACATCCGTTGAAGACCCGTGTCCTGGGCTCGTGGAGAAGAAGGATGGAGGGGGGTTCTGTCAATGGGTAGCTGACAATTTTGATTACAACGAGGACACGAGTTCTGGTCACGATACAACGCATGTGATGGGGATCATTTCGTGTCAAACAATGGCATCAACCGAAAGCAGGGCTAACCCAGTTGTGGCAATATGTCGTAACACTATAACTGCTGATGAGATCAAAGAAGCTGGTGAGTTTGGGAGCTTCATGCTACCCTACACGTCTTCTAATACATCCCTAATGGCAGATGTAAGGATAAAGACCATTAACCCCATCAGCTTACATATTGCTATGCACGGTCAATTAGACACATTGTGGTTGTACTCTAGCCTTCTCACAAGGCAGCCACACCTCTGACAGGGGTTCATGTCTGAAATAACGACATGCAACAATTGCCACTGCACGGCAGTAGTTTACAACCCTATGGTACCTTTGAATGAAGCTGTATATAGTAACATGATGTATGTGCAGTCCCAATCCCTAAAGGCAGGACTGTGGTGCGCAACCATAATATGTGACTAGCCATTGTACTTAAGCTACACAATTAAGTAAGACACTCATCCACGTTTTAGGAACATGTATATAAGGCTGGGTAGCTTCCATCAACTAATGTCCTTTCTTGGAGCGGGCTGTAAGATTATGGAGGGGAGTGGGATCGATGATTTGTGGCAACCGTGTATGCTAGGAATTCCCTACCTAGGATAATGGAGGGAAAAGCTTACACACAGACATTAAGAGCATGCCTCCTTACAGATGCCGCATTGCATCTTTTGCTAATTCAACCCGATGTTGATATAATTTCTCTACAAGGCAGTGCTGCAGACAACACACCCAGCAGTACATATGGTGAATCTGAATTTGCAGGGCTGCAAGATGAAGAAAGTGATGTTGATCCTGATAGCGATGACGCTTCGGATGAGCAAACAACCGAAACATAAACATGCTGTGAAAGTCACACACATATGTCAACGGATGATATGTGGTCAGAGCTGCGCAATTTATACGATGCTATTATGTCACATGATATTTCAGCAGACGATGTTTGTGGCAATGACCATTTGCAAGACCTATGTAAGCAAGTTTCTAATTTGAAGGAAAACGTAGAACTGGTAAATTGTGGTCGTTGTTCATGGAATTTGTCGCCATTGTACGATTGTTCATCAGGGCTGAGCGTACTGGTAATTGGCTCCTTCATTTAAAGGCGACACAACTAATGTTGCCATTCTTTGCTGCTCCAGGGCACAACAATTACACAAAGTGTTGTCGCCTTTGCCTCCAAGATTCTGATGATCTATGTACTTGTCTGGATGGTCCCATGCACGAAGGGCACTTTGATGTACGCAGGAATGCTAAACTGTATTCGAGTGGTGCCTGGTCTGATATGACAATTGAACATAGTCTAATGGGAGCTGGGACGACACAGGGTGGATTGATCAATATAACGCACAAGGAATCCGCTAGAACAAAATGGCATCTCACTGCACACATCATAGCACAGTACACACACGCTCTGCGGTCATTGACTGACACGTTCACCGGGACACGGTCGGAAGAACACAGAGATGTTCACCATGCAAATATGAGACGAGATGTAGAAGACATGACGAAATTCACTCTGTTTCTCAGAGAACACAATCCATTCGCAGTTGAAGACGACCAACTGATAAATATCGCAACTGGTTTGATTGCAGACGATCCTGTTACTGCCGCTGATGCCATTGATATTGGTCGAAGAATTCATGAGAAGTTAAATGAGAAAAGGTTTGGTGGCATTACGCTAAAGAAAGCAGATCAAGCTGTAACATTTGCTGTCATGCAACAGGTAGTTAAAGTAGGAAATGAAGATGTCCATATGTCTTCCCAGGAGCTGTACCATCGCTTAATGTCAACTGCATCTGTTTCAGGCCCTCCAGACAAAGCGATCTTTGAATACGAGCTTGCAACGGTATGTCCCGCCCTCTTCCACGATGACGGAACTATGAGGAAATCGCAAAAGTCACAACTGGCGAAGTATATAATTGAAATAAACACATCTATGCTACATCAAGAGACAACATAGCCAGCTGCAAGAGTATTTGATGGCTGCGCACTTTTGCATCGGATACCATGGCCTAAAGTTGGATCAATGGAGACCGTTTGTAGCTCATTCGTAGCATCAGCAGTACATTATCAGAGGCGTGATGCGCCTGTATGCGTTATATTTGATAACTATCAAACTGAGACCACAAAAGATCAAGTACGGAAGCGACGACGACTTAATCAAGTTGGCGCTCCTGATGTAGCTGTCAAAGACAACACACCTGTTCCAGGAAACAAAACTGGATTTCTATCAAACAAACGCAACAAGCAGAATACCATAACTCTGTTGGCAACACATTTATCAGATGCAGGTGTTGAGGTGGTACATGCTGTAGATGAAGGCGATGCTGAGGTGGTGATTGTAAGGAGAGCATTAGAATTGGCAGGAACTGAAAGAAAAACGATAGTTGTTGCTGATGATACAGACATATTGATCTTACTCCTCTATCAGGCAAGCACCTCTGCACATAGTTTCCTACACCAAAGCAACATAAGCTATGCATCAAAGTGGCCACAGATATCTTAGGCAAAGAATTGTGTATGTGCCTGCCATTCGTCCATAGTATGTCTGGATGTGACACGGCATCAGCTGTATATGGTATGGGCAAAGTAAAGCATATGAACATGACCCACTCTTCACCAACCCTCAGACAAGATGTACTTGCATTTGGCGACATCTCCAGATCAAAGGGAGATATAATGGTTATTCGTGAAAAGTACATTAAGTCTTTGCATAGTGCTGGATCAAGAAGTCCTGGCTTAGACAATCTCAGATACATGACTGCCATCTCTCCTAAGCATGTACCAGTTTGAAAGGATGCCACCCACACGTAGGGCAGCATGCTTCCATAGCCTTCGGGTTCATCTTCAAGCAAGCACATGGCTTCACCTAAAAACTGTGTTAAAGAAAGAAGAGTATGGTTATGCAGTAGAACAAGGATGAGTGACGGCGATCATTACGGACAAGTCAGCAGCGCCTCCGGAGATACTTCTAAATATAAGGTGGCAGTGTAAAAGCAGCACGCGTCTGAGTTCCTCGTGTAGTTGCTCCAAGAAAGGCATTCCCTGTAGCACACATTGTAAATGTGAAGGTCACTGCCGTAACAGCTCGAAATTTGAAAGTGATAATGCATAGACAAATTTCAGCCATTCTGGCTGTTCGCTGTGTTTCACAACAGTCGCTCAGTTTGCATTAAATTTTTAGTTTATCAAGTGATTTTGATGATGACATACTTTAAACTGTACAACGCTTACCAAAACACGTTTTTTAGAGTCAAAATACATATTACCTGGTCATTGGTCATCGCCTTGGCGGCCATTTTGAACTTCCTCTAAAAAACATATTTCCCCATGTGTGAATTTTGGAGAATTTTTCTGGGATGTATTTTGGGCCATACCGAAGTGATTAAAACACAAAATTGTCTGTTATACAAAATGTCCGGGTCCATGTCAATTTCTACTGTACTACCTGTATAAAATAGTCAGTGGCATTTGCGAGAACAGGTGCTGATGTGCATTGTGTTTCTGTCCACAACCACATCTATCTCACTATGTCTCCACTGCTCTTTTCCATATCCATGTTCGATAGTTCGTCCTCAGCATGTGGCGATATAGATGCTCCTCTGTTGGTGGCAATAGATAGTTTTCTGACTGTTGCGTATCCAGCATTTCATACCTATGTGTGCAATATCAACGATCTGTAGTTGTCCATACATGTCACGCCAACTTGCAGCAACCCTTCATGATATGTTTAGTAGTGCCTGTATTTAACCGAGTCACGCCCCATTACCGCACCGAAACCAATGATAGCATTTAGTCAGCGATGGCGGGGACGTTTTGGCTATGGATCTGGCATCAACCAAACAGTGTATATTCAAGTTACCTGATTTGAAGTTGATACGTGCAGAATAACGCTCAGCATATGTTATCAGCAGTATATCTACATCAGAGTGTTTGCGTCCACGAGTCCGTGTATGTTGTATATTCAAGATCATTCAGGCATCTGTTTCCTCCAGAAAGCACATACGATCTTCACACAATTGTACATTGCAAGTGTTGCCATCAATCTTAAAATGTGTGTAGACACATATAGCCATTTTCCTGGTAGAAGTGCAATGTACTTTGTGATTGGCCACTCCTTCGACACGAACTCCGATAGAGACACTGCGTTCACTCTACCAACTAGAAATTGTTTTCTGCTCTACTGATTTGATGTTGTCCTTTGGTCTTCAACAGATATTCTGAAGTTTGCCATCCCTACCTCACTACTACGCTAAATACGCTCTGCATTTCTTATATAATTTAACTTGTAACATCAGCAACACATCTATCCGTTTGCCTCCTGGCCTGCAATGTGGTTATATGCATTGTAGGAATAGCTGTGCAGCAACTACGCCCAAAGTGTCTGGAGTATAACTGGCTATAGCATCAAATGAATACAGTTAAAATGTAGTCAATGAGGGAGAAACGGACTAAGCGGCACGACTTCTTCAGTGTTCGCTTCCATAACAGATTCGTGAATTTGAATTGTAACTTGTGGCGTTTTAATGACAATTCACGTCTTCTTTATAGTGATATATAAGTCGTCCTCTGCAGAGTAATGATCCTGGTAATAAATGATGTCACTGCCTGCCCACCAATCTCTTTAAGCACGAGCTAACGTGTCTGTTGCTGTTGTGGGGTTATTAATGTCGAAGCCACAATTCAATATAGGCCTATTTATGCTACTTGTTGATGCAAAGGGAAATACACCCCAATCCGTGCAGGTTAGAAAAATCCAGCAGACATCCTCTTTCAATCAGGAATGACTCCACTGTCATCAATGTTGATCCCAGGCAGCGTACGGCATTTAACAGTCATGCTGTGATAAGATCCACCTAGCAACTTTCCTTCCGTGTTTCAGCTTGATTTAACAAGGCCACCTTTGCCAGGCATTGCACTGGCTTTTCTGTCACATAATCTAGTGGACGGTTGACAAACTTATTTGAAGGACCGAGTTGAGCTACAAAGCTACCGTTTACCAAATATTGATGCGCTGCCCTATGTGATGGGTGTAACTCTAATATGTTAATGGGTTGGTATGTGAACAGACAGGCATATCTAGCAAGAAAATGATGAACAGTTGACTCTGAGCAGATTTTGTTGTGGATATTATTGTGGGAATTTACGGGAAATGGTGGCACTTGTGAATCCAAGATGGCGGCCATAATGGGCACTTTTTACAGTGGCAACGAGTGATTCTGGAGTCCTCTATGGACCCAGGTATTGCCCCACCACCCACCTCCACCCCGTGTGTATGTTACAGGTGTCCAGCTCAAGAGAGAACAGTTCTAGCGGGTTATGGCGGGTAATGCTTGATTAATATATTAGTAGGAGAAGTCGATCCATGACATATTTCCCCATGGGGTCATAAAAGCTGTGTCAGATAACCTGAATATATTCATCTTTTAGAATAAACTACCCAACGGCAATGTTTTGTGGCATTATACTGCTGTCGAGTGGTGTGGTCAAAGAAGCTGGTAGCACCATTTATGTGAGATACGAACTAAATAATTCAGCTATTTGATAGAGTCACGGCCATCTGGATATAACACAATGCTATACAACCGGGTGCACTAATGCAGTAATCTCTCTCTCTCTCTCTCTCTCTCTCTCTCTCTCTCTCTCTCTCTCTCTCTCGCTCGCTCTCTCTCTCTCTCTCTCTCTCTCTCTCTCTCTCTCTCTCGCTCTCTCTCTCTGTCTGTCTGTCTGTCTGTCTGTCTGTCTGTCTGTCTGTCTGTCTGTCTGTCTGTCTGTCTGTCTGTCTGTCTGTCTGTCTGTCTGTCTGTCTGTCTGTCTGTCTGTCTGTCTGTCTGTCTGTCTGTCTGTCTGTCTGTCTGTCTGTCTGTCTGTCTGTCTGTCTGTCTGTCTGTCTGTCTGTCTGTCTGTCTGTCTGTCTGTCTGTCTGTCTGTCTGTCTGTCTGTCTGTCTGTCTGTCTGTCTGTCTGTCTGTCTGTCTGTCTTTACATTGAAAAAAACGCATTGGCACAGGAATTTAATTACAAATTTCTTTACCTAAATTTGTCCTATCGAGACCAAGTTTAGATTTACTTAGAGTGGTCCCCCCTTGAGATTAGTTGGGGTAAAATGAACTTATCAGTAGGTCGCTTTAACAGGTAAAGGCTGGAATTGATCCTACATTATAGAGAAATCACACACACACGAATGCACGCCCGCACGCCCGCACGGCCGTACGCACGCACTTACGCACGCACTTACGCACGCACTTACGCACGCACGCACGCACGCACGCACGCACGCACGCACGCACGCACGCACGCACGCACACATCTGAACGAATGCACGAATGCATGCAATAACACCTGCACACAGTAATACATGCACGAATGCACGCAATAATGCATGCATGAATGCATGCACGAACGAACGCACGAATGCATGCACGCACACACCCACGCACTAATGTACTCACGAATTAATGCACCCACACCCACATACACACACGCACACATACACCCGCGCAAGTATAGATGCACACACGTGCGGATGTACGAGCACACCCCCACACACATACACACATACGAACAAACGCCCGGACGCACGAACGAACGAACGAACGCACGCACGAACGAACGCACGCACGCACGTACGCACACATACTTTTGCAGACACAAAATTAAAAGATGTCCTACGGATATGATTTCATGTTGCCCCACCATTGATTTTGGTTGGGATTAGATTTATTTAAGAATAGGTAGGGAGGGATGAAACCTTGTCATTGTTATCAGGAACCATAAGGTCTAACTTTGATCTTACTAGCAAATCTTTCAGGTTTGGATTTCTATTGTAAGCTATTACTGGTCGTGCTTTGATCGGTTCCTTTAATTTAGATTGCAACTGTGAATATTCGTCTTTCATGGTTTTTGCTAATTCAACATTACGTCTATTGTATATGAGTTGAAATGGGATAATTTTGTTCTTTTGTGATATTCCCGAATCTACATTTATTCCAAATGGTGCTTTTGTTTGGAGTGTTCTAATCCAATGGCCTTCTCGGATTTTGCGAAACGAACTCGTTTCTTCCTCACTATCGAAGGTCGGAATCTGTTCTATTGGCATGATTTCAAAATGATGTTCAACTGAATGATCAGGAAGTTGGAAATGTTGAGCAATTGGCGTATCTGCTGAGGTGTTAATATCAGAAACGTGGCGTCTAGCACGCACTCTAAATGCATTTTTTGTTTCACCAACATACTGTTTCTGGCAAAGGGCACAATTGATCAAATAAACTACATTCTCAGAATCACAATGCATATTAGTTCGGATATGATATTCATTATTAGTTTGAAAGCTCAGGAATGTTTGTTGGTTTACAATATAGTTGTTTACTTTGCATCTATTTTTGTCGCATTTAGAAACTGATCCATCGCACATGATTGGTTTATTGTGTTTAATTTGGACAGGCTCAAACTCGGGTCCGCTATGAGGTTTTAGATTTTCAAGCTCATTGATGGTGTCTGCTTTAATTTTTCGAAGAAAACGGGCTGAATAGCCTCGTGCTTTCAAAGCATCAAACAGAGTAGAGCATGCACTATTCAGATTTCGCCTGTTGCTAGAGTTTCGAAAAAATCTTATGATTTGCGATTTGATCAAACCTTTAAATGTGTGTGGAGGATGAAATGATTTTTTGTGAAGCAGCTGATGTGAGTCTGTTGGCTTAAAGAATACTTTATATTCTAATTTTCCAGAGGAATCAAATTGAGGACCCTTATAGATCGTGACATCTAAAAAGTCAACAGATGTTCCACTAATAGTAGCTTTTAGCTTGGTATTTGAATCTTGGTTATTTAAAATGCGGAAAAATTCCCAAAAGTCTTCTTCTGAATGTTGCCAAACTATGAAGATGTCATCTAGATATCTGAGGTAAAGAAGAGGCTTTTTGGTTGATTTGTTCAGTGCCTCCACTTCCCACTCCGCAACATAAATCGTGGCAAAATTTGGGCTGAATCGTTTACCCATTGCGCATCCACAGATTTGAAGGTAATTTTCACCATTAAATTGGAAATCGTTTCCTTTAAGACTTAGCTCTAATAATTTTAGAATTTCCGTGTCTGGTCGATCTGGATCAGGAAATTTGACAAAAGAATTCTTAATAGCATTGACTCCAGCATCAATATCTATATTGGTATACATAGCATCTATGTCTAATGTGACTAAATATGCATCTTTCGGAACTGACAATTTGGATAACTTTGAAAGAAAGTGTTCAGTGTTCTTGAGAAAGCTCTTGTGTCTATTAGCAATGGGCTTTAAATAGTAATCAATATATTCTGAAATGCCATAAGACTCACTGCCACAGTCTGAAATGATGGGTCGTCCAGGAGGTGTCAATGGATCTAACCAGGTGCTGATAGGTTTATGGATTTTAGGCAAGATATAAAATGTCCGATTTTGTGGATTATTCTCACCTAGCAGATACTTTAGCTGTTTCTTATCGATGTACTTATCTGTATGCAATGAATTAAGTATTTCAATGAAATTTTGTCGGTTTTGAGGCCAAATTAAATTATCAAGTTTTCTGTAATGCCTGGTGTTAGTTAACTGCCTTTCGGCCTCGCGGATGTAGTTTTCTCTAGACATAATCACAGTTGCTGAACCTTTATCGGCTGGTTTTATAATAATATTTTGATTTCTACGTAATTTGTTGATAGCCTGTTGTTCGAGAAATGAAAGGTTTTGCTTATTGTTTGTAACTGGCAATGATCTGGCTATACCAGCAACCGTTTTTATGGTTGCTTTAACATTGTCATCAACTAGCCTATCTGGAGGGTCCCAACCGGAGTTTCCAGTGAATGGTTTTGACTCTCCATTTAAATTTCGAAAATGATGGGCTATTTTTACTGAATGACCAAAATTAGCTACTTCAATAAGACCTGTGTCTAAAAGCAAATCTAATCCTGTTTTTGGTTTTGGAGTTGGTATAAAAGTAAGACCACGATCGAGAATTGATTTTTCAGATGGTGAGAGATCATAGTCAGCTGCTAAATTGACAAGGTTTGTTCCTAATCCTATGTTAGGGGAGCTATTGCCTTGACCCACATTTAGTTTAAACTAAGTACCGTCAACCAATGGTTATAAATACAATTAGCTGTTTCTTTCGTCCAATGTATTCTATCCTTCTCAACATGAAAATTCGCATCAGAAATTTTGGGGATGACCTTATCAACGTGGCAGTTGGACCTTGCTGATTCGTTGATACGCTTGAGACAGTACCTTTGCCTGTCTGACAAGCTATCAGAGAAGTTAATCTCAGCAAAGTGCAACTCCGCATTAGGGAAGGTGTTTTTAAATTCACGAGCCATGAACCGTAAATGGCTTGAGGCTTTGGTTGGATGCTCATTTTTGGAGTTGATGCCAATATTCAAGATGATCTTCTCCGGGCTAGGGCCATCCTGGTGTCGCATAGCCATTGTTCTGAAATGTGATAATGCGGCACCAGGATAGCACTCAACCTGGATGTCAGGATGGACATCTAAATCAATTCGGGCTAGATTAGAGGACCCTATCATCAGAATCTTTTTGGTGATTCTGGGGATCCTCCACAGGCCCTTGCTATGCGATTGATGACGGTACTTAGCAAACTTCCTGTCAGACAGGTTACTATTATTCTCCATAGGAGGGAGAGGAGGTGGAGACAGAAGAAGAGGAGCAGAAGAAGGTGCGTGAGGAGAAGAGAGAGGAAGCGTAGGAGGAAGAGGAGGAGGAGGGATGGAGAGAGGAGATGCAAGAGGAGAAGATTGAGTATGAGGAGCAAGAGGCGGGATTGAGAGAGGAGATGCATAAAGAGAAGAAGGTTGAGGAGGAAGAGGAGGAGGCGGGATTGAGAGAGGAGATGCATGAAGAGAAGAAGTTTGAGGAGGAAGAGGAGGAGGCGGGATTGAGAGAGGAGAAGGAGGAAGAGGAGAAGATCGAGTCAGAAGGTGGCGAGGAGAAGATAGTGGAAGAGATGAGGAAGAGTTGCTAGGTGGTAGATTGGGGGAACAGTGAGTAACAACCCGACAACGGCGCACAGGAGGAGAATTTGTCTTTGGGAGAGCCGGCCATGACTCTGTTACATCATCAACACCAGGTGCTGGTGTTGGTGATGTATACAGATTCGTCCGCTTGGAAGTGGTAGGCGAGGGTGTGAAGGTAGTTGGTGACCGTTGTCGTTTGTTAGTCATTGTTGAATGATAACCTGAACCTGTACTCGGTGTGGCCGCCGGTGTTGGTAGAGACATCACTCTATTTTGCTTATCACTAGCTATTTCTGCCAACAATTTCCAAAAATTTGTGATTGTCGTTGTGGCCAATTTATTTTCAAAATTGTGCCTACCCCATTTTAATGCTATGCCTTTGGCTCTGTCTAGATCAAGAATTACATTAGATTCGGCCACTTTTACCTCTGCCTTTAATGTGTCCAATTTGCTTCGATAATGGTTGATTACATTTTCTAAGCAGCTATGAGCCCAAATTTGGTTTATCATGCTGGTCGATTTAAAAAATTCGTCATCTCGTAAGGCAGGGCAGAAAAACGAGTTCATCTCCTCCATTTTCATGCTGAGAGATTTCGGGAGAGAGTCTGATGCCAAATGCTCTCGTAAAAGACCATAGTGATGCAAGCATTGCAACACATGGAAGTACATCTTAACCAGTCTCTGAAAGGCCTGAACAGACTGGTTAGGAGCACTTTTGGTTGAAGAAAAGTTGGACGCTGGGTTGCCAGATTTGCGTCCTTTACCCACTGGGCCGTTGAAATTCTTGGCCATTTTAGAACGTAATCAAATTTCTACAGATTTATGTCAAATTTAGTCAGAAAAGTTCAAAAAAGTTAACTACCAAATATTAACTAGAGCGATATGTGTTGAAACAATTTAGAGACTGAAAAATAAGAACAATTAATACAAGATTATTATATATATATAAAATTAAAGCTTACACTGATATAATATCTCTGTCTGGCTGTCTGTCTCTCTCTCTCTCTCTCTCTCTCTCTCTCTCTCTCTCTCTCTCTCTCTCTCTCTCTCTATCTCTCTCTGTCTCTCTCTCTCTCTCTCTCTCTCTCTCTCTCGCTCTTTCTCTCTCTCCCCCCCCCCTCTCTCTCTCTCTCTCTCTCTCTGTCTTCATCTCACACATCAAATATGCTATCATGTCTGCAATGATAAACAGACTACATACTAGCAAGTAAAAGGCAAACGTCTGATTGACAAATACAGATTATGGCAAGACACTACCTAATTGAGGAATCCAGTTTTAGTTAAGCTCCACTCACGTTTTGCCCTGTGTTTAGGTAAGCAGTTGGATATTTTGAACACTAGGTGCATGCATATGTGGGATGCATGCTTATGTATGGAAATATTTCCGGATATACATTTGCACTCAACATGCAATGGATATGTAATGTGTATTGCCATTGTGCTGTGTTTTATGTCATTAAATATTTGTTTTGAGATTAAGATTTTGTTTATAGCTATGGCTGGTATTTGGTCATGCATCACAAACACGTGCACACATATACAGTGCATGGCCGTCTACCTTTAGTAGAATGCATCTATTCGCTTGAAAAATAGGTGCAGACACAGCCGCTAGTACATACACGTTACTATTCACAGCACACCAGGATGTACATCAACACAGGGCCATCGGAATGGCATACCTATTATGCTTTCTTCAAGCCAATTATGTTTAAAAAATAGTATGACACAGTGAGTTCTAAAGAATATGCTGCTGTTGCTAAATGCGGTTGTGCAAAATCTACACTTGTAAAACCTAGCAACAATGACACAGGAGCAAAGAAGTCAGCTGTAAGATCCTGCATAAGGAAGGACTAATACTGTAATGTACAGCATGACTAAAATGTGCACAGAAGACATTCGTCTTTTATTTCCAATGGACGCTAAAAGGATTTAACAAGTCTGCAAGCAAAGTGGCAATGCTTTATAACACGGAGACGACACGTTGCATTTTAAGAAGTTTTAATCTGGATCATTGACACACAATTTAAGATATATTATAGTTATGAGATACATAATGTACTTAATTTGGCACATGATAAAGGTACATACGAAAGCTTACGTGGATTATAATTAGCGGTTTACATAGTCCACTTAATCACGGTTTCTACATGGTCCAGCTTGAAATTATCGTACGTGTGATGTTGTTTAATGGACCTTTCCATCTGAAGCTATGCCCCACCCATCTCTAGCTAAGCTCCGCCCACACTCCAACCGTGGTGGGATCGATCGATCTCTGAACTCCCTGATTATCAATTTCCAGAAAACTATGCAGGTACGCTGTTGGATATTTAGAAACTAATTTGACTGGGTGTTTCAAAATAGTCAACAGCGTGGTTATTAAATAATAGAGACATACAATTGTATCTGTGCAATGTGTCGGACTTTTAAGAGTTAAAGACGGGCCGTATAGAATCATTTATGACCCAATGATTATAATGTCATCATACACGTCGCTAAGCTGATTATGACGTCATATGACGTCGTTACTTTGGAAAAGTCCATTATGCAGTAAATGTTTTTTGTGTACATTAATAGTGTATGTGAATGAGTAAAACGGTGGGCAAACTGTTGTTAAATGCAACCTGGCACTTAAATAATGTGAGTATAACGATTGCATTTATCATTCTGTGTTTTACTGAGATATAGAGAGTGGGATAATTAATTAGAGGTACATCTTTAATTTGCAGCAAGTATTTGCTCAGTTCGCGTGTCTCTATTGCATCAAGTAAGTACTCCACATTTTACACTGTCAGCCAGCACATGTTATTTAGAATCAATACCCAACATTCACACTCTACTTCCCTTGACATCTTAATCTAATCCCAGCACACGTTCTAAAGTATGATGCCAGATGTCGGTATCTAATAAAGACAATACCAGTAGAATATCATTAATCACAATATTCACATCGGCTTAGTGTCCTATAAGATCATGGCTGACACATAACCAATAGATTGAACGGAGGAATCCAGTTTTAGCTATGCCCCGACCATGTGCTCAACCCACCCTTCGCTCATGTTTGAGTCGGTTGATCCCTGACCTCATTACTATCACATTCCAGAAAACTATACAGGTACGCTGTTGAATAAGCTAGCAGTAATTTGACCGGGTGCCTAGGGCAGCAACAGCGCCCAGTCAAATGAGTTTCAAAACATTCAACAGCATGTGTATTTAATAGTAAAGACATATACTGGTTAGTCCATCACCAATGGCGCATTCGTGACGAATTGATATGCGCCATTCATGACGTAATTGATTAGGACTTACGGCTACACGCCACGCTGTTGATTATGATATCATGCTTTGTGGATACACTGGAAATGTTCTTTCATCATCAGATGCATACAATCTGGTCTACATCTCGCAGGTCCCCTGTCTTTGTTATGAGCGGCACGATGCCTTGGCACTTTGAAACCGAAATACAAACAAATACGATCCTTTAGATTTTACTATATAGTCTGCTGAATATATGTTTGTTATCAATTTTACTGGAAGCTCTTGCGGCCTATGGTAGCACATGTTCTCTGTCAAATTAATCGAAAGGTAGATTCTGGACAGTAATTGTCAAACTGGTTAAATTATGACGAAGTGTTGCATTTGCTATCAGACCTGTACTCTCATCGCCCGTATGCTTATCATATACTGCTAGTGTGACCATGGTTCATACTGACAGGTTGTGTTGCCTTTTGAAAGATAGGCACGGAGATATTGATGGTTGTCAGTCAGCAGTCAATTATATCTTTTAATCAGGGCATCCTACTGACTGTAGCATTTGCTGGCATGTTAAGCAAGATGTCTGGTCGCCATTGACCATCCTCACTAAATTGCCAAATAGGTCTGAACGACATGCTCGCCATGTCTAATGTTGAACTAAAGTTTGGATACTTTTTGGACAGCGTTTTAGTTGCAAAGCATCCATTCTGCACTTACCAAGTTGGCACTGGACTAGTATCCGTGCATCGCGTTGGATGAACAGGCCGTATTTACATTCCCATGTGTAGACACTAAATTTAAAGCCTGAAGTTGTTAAAACCTGATGCGAAATGGCACTATATTAAAGAAATATAAACTCAATATATTAAACTATGTTAATACGGCGGTATGTAATTTCGTCTACCCAAATTCCTTTCTAATTTCGCAAGAGGGTGATGCCCATGGTTATCTTGAAATAAATGTTACCGATACATCAAGATCGAAACTGTTAATAGCTACACACATAATTGCTACCATTGATATAGTAAAACTGTTATTGAAATGAGCTTCCATTGTGTGTACAGATCAGGCTTGGGTACAAGTGCAAATGCATTTGCATTTGCATTTGAATGCATTTGCACTTGCATTTACATTTAAATACAGTTATGAAATTGTGGACGCATTTGCATTTGCACTTGCATTTGAATCTCATATATGTGCATTTGCATTTGCATAAAAAGGGCTGCATTTGCATTTGAGTTTTCAAATGCATTTGAGTTTTTTTCAAAGGCACTACTTTTTTCATTTCGCATTTCTTTCAAAATAGGACGGAGCCTAACTGCTGCTGCTGAAAATAGCAGCCATATCAACCAGTTATATTAATTTCAAAATAGTCAACCAAATTATTTGTTACGCCATAAAAATGGCAGTTCTCTTGCTAGAAATTAGAAATGTAATTCTCTGTGATTTATTAACACATTTTACTCTGAATATCTTAACATGTAGCTCTCAGCCATAAATATACATAGACATGTGTGCAAAGTCATACATATTTTGAAATTAGTCTACCATAAGTCAGTTGAGATCTAAGCAAACCAACACATTTTAATTAATTTGTTTTCGAGATAATCTACAGCAACGTATCTCTAGAGTATATTAAATATGATCACCTAAATAGTAAGGAATGGATGCCTCCATTCTCTTGTCCAATGTATTGGCCCTTTAACCCGTACATACAAAACCACTGAAAGCACTGCCTCGGTGATTGTATTCTCTTGGCCTGCACATTGGCATTTGTAAAGACCACGACAAAGGCCGATCTTTCCGGTTTGGGCATAAAAGGGTTAATAAGACAATTGGACTAAACGTTGTTGCTGCGTTAATAACTATGGTGAGTTTCAGCAATGGGCCCAATATACAGGTGGTCAGTAGAGCACTGTTGACTGTATAGTATGTTTAACAAGTACTTGCTATATTTGTGTGTCAAGATCCTTTCAAAGTAATTAGCGTGAGCTTAGTAACATAGCTCTCGTTGCTCAATCTATGAATAGGGTATTGTAACTCCATTCATTCAGAAATCTCTTAATCCTTTATTTGTCAAGATTGGCCTTTTGAATGCCCATTTGCATTACAAGAGTAGACAATTTTTGAAAATGTATGACTGATATGACTGGCTTGGTAATCGAGTCAGTCATTCCAGTTGTAAATCTTCAGAGATTATCTTCTTGGAATGCAAATAGACAATTACCAAGTTCAATAAATAATATATGCTGACAATTCTGCACGACATGGGTTAATTTGCTGTTCACCCATTGTGATTAGAAGCGCTTGCCATTCAGTTTAACCATCAGCCATAGGAATTAACATGTACACATTTGAATCCGGAAATGCGAGAATCTTAATTCAGGTATTGAACACGCTGATGAATATTTAGAAACAAATGACTGGAAACCTTCGCCTACAGCTTTTGAATGTAATTTGACTGGATACCTGTTGCTGCCATAGGCACAGCAGCAGCTATCAATCAAATTACTTTCCAGATATTCAACATCATATTTGATAATTATTTTGAAAGTAATTTGACTGGCACATGTTGTTTCCATGAACACAATAGCGATCAGTGAAATTATTTTCAAAATAGTTAAAAAAAGTCTGAAATTAAATTCTCTAATGGTTCCTCCTTAAAGGTGTACTAAGTATTATTTCTTTCATAGAAAGGTTCCATTTGCAAATAGAATATTTTTGAAAATTTTACACTGCAATAACTGGTTCGATAAGCGGCTCGCTCCAGTCATTCCAGTGGTAACATTTCTAAACTATTTTTTTGGTCTGAAAATTGACACTCTTAAGATCAATATAGAAGCCGTGTTTGATCAGTTTGACCATTCCTGGGTTAATGATAATAATAATAATAATAATAATAATAATAATAATAATATGCTATTCTATCATTGGCAGTACGTGTAATGTTGTTTGTCATGCTTTAATAATCTGTAAATCCAAAAGAAATGGATTATTTTAATTTCTAACAGTGATTATTAAAAAAAATACAGTGAAATCAGTTCTCATACGTTAGAACCCACTACATGAGTATGCTACACACTGTTTTCCCAAAGATAGTCACTCCCAGCAGATGCATAGTTGAGAGATGCATACCATGGTGTTCAAGAATTCCAGTGCCAGAGGTGTGTTCACATATTCACATGCATTTGTAAATGCATTTGCATTTGCACTTGCACTTGCATTTGAATAAATTGCAAACATTTGTATTTGCATTTAAATGCAATCGAGCTAGTGTGCATTTGCACATGCATTTGCATTTGAATCATTTGCAAACATTTGCATTTGCATTTAATGCAATACCCTGCACTTGCACCCAAGCCTGGTACGGATCTAGTTCCGTTATGACTCCTTAAGTAGCCATCATATTTAGCTAAGAAATCCCTCTGCTATGTGCGTGCATGTGTATGCGTGCGTGCGTCAGTAGGTGGACATGTTCAGCCCTGTGGGTGCGTGTGTGTGCGTGCGTGCGTACGTGTGTGCATGCGTGCGTGCGTGCGTGCGTGCGTGTGTGCGTGCGTGCTTGCGTGCGTGCGTGCGTGCGGGCGTGCGTGTACGTGCGCGTGCGTGCGCGTGCGTGCGCGTGCGTGCGCGTGCGTGCGTGCCTATGTGCGCGCGTACATGCGCACGGATGTGCGTGCGTGCCTATGTGCGTGTGTGCGCATGTGCACGGTATGTACCAACTTGGTTACCTGCACAAGTACCATATCACAATTTCAAAAATGAACTTTTCTCTAATCTGATAATGTGGAAAGAATGCATGATAGACAGATAACGGTCTTCAAAATTGTGTCCAGAATGTGCGGTAAGAATTATATCGCTATTTTGATCAAATTGATCTTCTATTACGACCAGTGTAGCAATAATCTATTGTTTCATGTTCGGAAATAAACGAAAAGTTGTCCATGTCTCTGAGAAAATGCAACATACTAAAACCATATATCTCCTATCATACACAACCACAAGTGACTATCCATATGGTTGATGCCACATATTCATTCAAATGTACATTATCGGCAGGTTAATTCCTCTATCAAACCCTACGGTAGTGTAATGTGAGAGTTATAGAAACAGTAATATCCGTTCTCAAAGTGTCCTTCCTAAAGCTGTAGGGAATCGCAGCATTCACTCATTGGATCGGTTATGTTACGTTTCGACATCCTTTGCTGTGGTCTGGTTAGCAGATGCTTGAATGCATACATGGCCAATTTGATCAAGTCTAGATGATCAGATCCTCTTTACAAGACCAGATTAACATGAATATAGGTCTTAATTAGGAGCAATGTGTTCCATTGAATAATGCACGCATCAAGTGCCTGAATGTGTGTGCTTGCGTGCGAGTGTGCCTGCCAATATACACATTCTATATGAGCGATATAATTCTAGCCATATACTCAGAATACATCACTTGGGATGTGGCCACATAATGAGGCCCTGGGTGTTGTCACCAAAGGCATGTAGGCTATTCTTGCAAATTAGTTGGTGTAGAATGACGAATGCGTGTTTTGGTTCAGTAAGCGGGTGATCACTGAAGATGTTTATTTCACTTTTGCAACCTACGTCTGATGCTACGTGATATATGCAATATAAGTATTAACTATGTAATGATTAAAGGCTAAGAATATCAAATTATCTGCTTAGTCAATGAATTCAATTATTTTATGAATGAAGGACCATGCTTACATACGGGCCTCTATCTGGCATCGGTGGAGATTTTGGCAGACGCATCCGTAACCATGGCAAGGAAGAATATATGGAGAGAAAAATTCTGAGCCTGCTAATGCGCCACTCGTTTGAGAATTCATGACGTTGTTTCACACTATTCATAGTGCTTTGCTAACTATTGACTTTCAGAAGGTGTGAACACGTGGCTCGGCGTGTATAATGCATGCTATGTAGTCCTTTTGCTGCATAGATACAACAGAAACGCAGTTATAGGTGAGCTTAATGCATGTCACTGCAAAGACCTCCGTACCATAACACAACATAACTGGCCACAGCGCATACTTTCTAATGATGTACTATTCATTATGTGCACACAGACGCGCCCGCCATGCAGATGGTAGTAGCGCAGTCAAGAGTGTCCTATATAGGACTATGCTCTTCAAACATTATCACATCCGCGTGCGCAGAGGGATGTCCTATTCGCAGCGATAGGCCTTGCCCTAACACCTATACAAAGTATGTTTACTTTCAGTTAGGCCTAGTCCTGGTTTGCCTTTTAAAAACCCGCTCAAAATGTTCAAATAAGAAAGGATTTGAAAATTCCGAACTGGTTTTTATAGGAAAAATTGGCATTTTTCGATATATGTCAGATTGTAGCATATGGCATGCGAAATAATGGTTGGAAATGACTTTATGGTTAATAGCGCTCAAGATATCTGAATACTGCTGTTATATTGAGTGAGATTAACAAACACATTTTCTAGAATAGCGAAACTGGGTCCTGTGGATCATGCCTGGCGCACGTGTATAGTCCACACAAAGCTAATCCCTGAAGAGGATAATCACGCTAACATAGGTCCACATTACGAGAGAATGAGTCAAGTGTAGGTACATGACATATTTCCTATGGAGTTCTGATATTGATTATACAATACAGTTATATCTTTACACATTACCCGCACGATGGCGTCATGTACCATCCATCAACAGTGCAGTCGCTTGGAAATAGAAACGCGTTGAACGGGCGACGCATAGAGTCTCCAAAGATCTATCTTCTTGATGGAGATATATCCCGTAGGAGACAGCTAAAGGACACACATCGCCTACACCAATGAATCACGTGCTAAGAGCATTACTTATTCATTGAATAAACGCATGTGTTCGTCAGGAGAGTAGACTGCAAGTTGTGGCTTATTTTGAAACTAATTTGCTGAGGACTTGTTGCAGCCCTATACAGAAACAGCCTCAGTTCAACTTACTTTCAGAATAACCAACCTGCACAAGGTATAGTTACCTTACAATATAGATACTGGGCGTACAGGTTTCACATAACTCGAGAAGAAACCAGTAATCATAACAAACTCGTGCCTTAAAATATATTCGTTTTCTTCGAGAAGATATACACGATACTCCCATTGCCCATCATCAAGCCGTGCGTATTGAGAATGCCAAGTGCCTATATTGAAGCATAACGTGAACCATGTTGAGATCTCACACTTAATGTTAGTCTTCTGTACTTCGAATATCAGAGATATGTCATAGTGAGTACCGCCTGTGTATTAAACCGGCTAGTGACAATTGTAGTCATAGCCATGTTGAGCCCACAAGAAAGGTATGTTTTATGTAGCCTCTGGGGCTGCGCACTGGTCCTCCGGATACTCTCACGGTTACTCTCACGATGTGGCACCGCAAGCATACGGTATGTTGGGGCGAGACTTCACGTTAACCGAAGTTAAACCACACCGTCTCATCCCAGGTCCATTTGCTCCATTTGGAGTCTGGCATTATTAAATGCATGATTAATTATAACCTAACGAACACGCAATGGTACATGTTTGCTGTTACACGAGAGAAATCAAGTGCATAGGGCTGAGTTTGTAATAGGCCAACATGGTCGTCGCCAGACGTACCTCACAGATCTCTTATTGATATATTCAGCGAGGTATCCCCGCAAAGAAGGGTCCTAATGCTGCAACTGACCAAGTGTAATATAAACTAAATTAACCCCTAACACAAACATTATGCCTCGCGCGGGCCTCCGTCACAGGAAAATGCATACACCGCCGAGGCGGAGGAAGAGAGATCGCACAACGGGCCACTCTCCTGTTTCAAAGCATGCTATGTAAAAATGAAGCAACCTAGTGAATGTATAAGTTAGTGTGATGCACGCTGTATTACGTGAAGATGAGGCGGATGATTTCCGCAGAATTCAAAGATACTGAATTAGTGGATGCGACTTTTTTATGTGGTCCTTCTGCCAGATCCTACCGTATATGTTAGTCTGTAGGCCCAGCTCAAGGTTAACCCGCAAGTGGCTGTGTGTTCTAACTATCTTTTACATATAAGCCTGACTGGCGAGAAGGCCCGGTGTCCGTATAGTCAAGCAACCACCCCCGCCCCCCTCAGATGGACAGCGTACAGATATGTCACTAGCTGGCAGCTCCAGAATCATACACCGTTCTTGTCACCACCGCATCATGACCACATATAACAGCATAGGGACACGACACGGTACACACGCATTGAAAAGCGCACACAAGTTTAAGGTGGGGAATAAGAGATATATATCCAACTGTAGTGGCCTTCCCGTGAGGGCGTGGTTAGTTCTAAGCCCGCGCCCAGGCACGTGTAGCGTTAGATGGCAATTTGTGTCCTGTCCATCACCCAGGGTGTCGGGGGCGGCGCGTGGCGGATCATGTGAGCTCCACACCCTAGGATTAACATGTTACCTATCTTTAGGGTTATGTAAATTCGGCCAGATATGCACAGTAAGCCAGTAATTATAATATGTTTGCAGGGCGTCCTACTTTGGCGTGGTTATCTAAGCTAACAAGTATTCGAATATACAGGGGGGAAGGGTTCTTTGCGGCCAATGCCACTTGGATTCTAACCGGTCTGAAACCAAACAGTATATAAGCCCTGAGGCTGGAGGAGCGCAGACAGAGACAATTACTATTATATACATAAGCATAAGCGGCCTTATGGTATGTGGTCAATGTTTACAATCTAGCCGGTGTGCAGTGTTACAGCTCCTCTACTCCCAGAAAAGAGACACAAAATGTCTCCGACAGAGTAATCATCCCTTCCTACTATAAACATATCCTATCGCGCTAAACTAGTCCAGGTTTAGTCGGCCGCATGTCAGGTTCGCGTAGTAAGAACATGAACAGCGACCTCAGTAAAAAGTTGATGCTATGGGGGAACAAAGTGGTGTGGTTGTTGTTGCTGTATGGTGAACTGCGGGTCTAATGTTTTTGTATAAAATAAGCAAAACTTATAACTAGAATGGCTACTGTCATGTAACTAACAATCACAGTGCAGTACACTGAGAGGGCACACGACATTACGACGGTATGGAATAACCATGAATATGGTCTGTTAATTCAAGTATTCGTATTGTGTAATATATTATACTAATCTCTTTACATCATGTTTCTCCCCCACATCTCTCTCTCTCTCTCTCTCTCTCTCTCTCTCTCTCTCTCTCTCTCTCTCTCTCTCTCTCTCTCTCTCTCTCTCTCTCACCTCTTAATTTATTGTTTCTCTCGCACCGCTTTTTAGTGTTGTAAATCATTGGCTGCTTATACTAATTCTGTAGGGAGTGGGCAAATCTAAGTTGTAAGAACTTGTGCCCGATCCCATTGTGCAATTGTTACAATAAAGTATGTTTAAATCAAAACACGACATTGACGCTGCCTGTTAGTCATCGGGACAAATAAGAATACATATATACTGCTAAAATGTGTAAACTTAAAAAATATGCTCTCAGACGACCGTGCAGTACCTGTTAGTCATCGGTACCTTATAAAGAAATGAACACATTAATACAATGACAGAGTAGCTATTAGTCATCGGTATGGAAAAGGTTCTAGGATCACTGTAGTTGAAGCGTCACATATTCAGAACGCGAGATGGCACGTTGCGGAGCTAGTTGCTAGGAAAATCTGCAGACGAAGTTAGTAATTTAAACGGTGGTTAGGCATTTCCGTACTGGTGCAGATGTTTGAAGTTTCCCTGCAGTTATGAAGGGATACATTTAAAAATTATTGATGCGGATGCATGCTGGCGGTTCACAAGGCTAGATACACCACATAGCTCGTGCGGTGCCTCATGATATGTCCCAAGACGGGGGTCGACACGTTTAATATTGAGCACGACACATGTGCGGATTCGAACTACCGCTCTTCGACGTGGTGTGGCAGATTCGGGGAGCTTTCCATCAAAAGCACCACTCGCCCACTAATTTGACGAGTTTTACATCGGGGACAACAGGCCCGTCCGCAAGAAGGTCCCTCTGCGGTGTTGGTAGTTGGGGTTACACTTCACTTAAATATAGTTATTGGGATGTGGTGGCTAGTGCCCTAGAGACGAGTGCTCAAAACCGAGAGGCACCGTAGTAGGCTATAGGGAGCATGACTATAGAGTAAGCAGTTACCTACGACTCGCATATTCTCAGACCAGGCACATCACCACAACCTCTCTATTCTGACTGCGCTCGATTCTGATATTCCAGCTCCGTTTATGCTACTCATGACGTCACACCTGGAGCGCCACAACCAATCAGCGCGCGAGTTTCAGAGGCCTGGAAAGCGATTATGCTGTACGCTATCCTCCCCATTTACTAAGTACATACACACGCTTATGGCTTTTAGAGAACTATTTGGATAAACATATATAACTCACCGATTTCTTTTACCGATTTTAAAATGGTAAACAGATCTGGCATCCTCGCTTCATTCTTGTCATGATCGATACACCGAGAACACCGTGGAGAGTACAGTTTAAAGGAATCACATGCACCAACTCGGTACAAAATATGAGGCCATTCTCTCCAATGCTAACGTGGATTGGTAGGCAATCACTGACTTCCACGCATGCGCTAGGCGATCTTACGGACTTGTTTAGAACCTCTCTTCTGTTTCTTTTTGTCAATGCTTAGAACTCTCTGATATGGCTTCATACACGCGTACTGTCCTACACAGAGGGGCGTGCTTGGAACGTATCCGGATCGGCCGTTCCATACCCAGACATGCTGTGATGGTTCGCACCCAACTGGTCGATCGGCGCTACATTTGCATGTGGTACTAGACTCTAGGAAATGGTGCAATGGATGGATCCGATCTGAAACTCAACGATATGACGGCATACTCAAACACGGCACATGTTAGCAGACCTCACATTCAACACACAGTATAGGTCTGCCACAAAACTCGCAAAGTAGGTCATGAAGAAGTGTATGTCTGCTAGATATGTACACTTTAATACATATTTTGTAAAATATTTTGAATCTTATTCGGCTGGATGTTATTGCTGCCGCCAGTTCAATTAGTTTCAAATTATTCAATCAAATACATGTAAATGTACCTGGAAATTCCGATTATAGTGCAGTGTTCAAAGATTCTAAGAGCTGTCTCTGATGAATCTAGTAATATGGTATTTAAACAGATGCACGTTAGTAGACCGCGCAAAGAAAAAAAAATACTAAGAGACACATGGAATATTCCCTATTGAGTGATAAACCCCGCATATAATATGAATATCCTGATATGCTAAATGAAACTACATCATTTACATGATTTGTGATACCTTTCCATTCTGGAACTGTGTTCTCAAAGACGCACTTTACACTGTAGTATGCGAGTTTAGAACTAAATATTCATCTATTCGACTAATGTACATCCTATTGGAGGCATTCCAACGTCAGGAAATGTGCTACAGCAATAGAGCATACGACTGGTGAGATTTCGCTCTCGTCGGGTATAGGATAATATGTTTTTAATGGATTTATACGCCTAGTGGGTATTATTAAATTTGCCCTCATGCCTAATTTCCTTCCCCACGAGAAAATAGTTGATGAGATTGACTGAAGTGAGGAGATGGAAGCGAACGTACATAAAACTGTAATTACAGAGACAAGCACAAATAAAAATACATCAATATTTAAATCGGCAATATGCCAGAACTGCAAACACGCTGAGAATACATGTGCACACTTATATTATATTAGCTCACTCTACAACTACTAGACAATAGTGTTGCTTTATTTTGTTCACCTTTTAGTAGACATCGATTTCTGTGAGATGTATGATTGTATTCCTAGAAACATGTCCAGAACGGTTTGGTATTAAATAATCATAAGCACCACCGACACAACCTCCACCACAAGCACCACCACCACCACGCCACCACCACCGCCGCCGCCGTCGTCACCACCGCCACCGCCACAACCACCACGCCCGCCACCACCACCACCACCACCACCACGACCACCACCACTACCACCACCACCACGCTGCCACGGCCTCCACAACCACGAACACGTCCACCGTCGTCGGAGCCGTCATCGTCATTTACGGTACATAAGTCATTGACTTGTTCTTTGATCTTTCTGTGAAGTAAATCTCTAAATTGTTCTTGAATAATTCGACTGTTGTCACGTGATTCAAGACTTAACGTATGCCTTAGGGCGCTACTGAGGTGCAAATAGGTGTTCTCTACATCAGCTGCTGTGGGCCACCTACACACATGATTGCACATGGTTACATCTTGCTGCGCCTAGCATTATATTATATTATTGAACTGTGGAGGCCGTAATTGGTCCCGTTTCTGTTTTTATCTTCTGTATTTAGTGTTACTCGAGGCTTTTTCTCTATTCTTTCGTTATCCACAAAAATACGGATGTGGAAAAGCAGTGCCATATTTAATATGAATCCTTACCAAGTTTATTATAGCTATATTAGTCCGTGGGCTGGAAGGGCTCACCTGGATGCACCGCCACTAATTGACGAAACCATATTTTTCTAACAGCTTTCGATGTTCCTTTACGATTTTGTATGTTAACATGTGATAGACTGGCCCTCAATTTGGGTATTGATGGGTTATAGTAAAGTTAATACGCACAGTGAAGCAGACGATATTAAGGGGTAGGGATATCAACAAACTGAGATTCGTTTTGATAGACTCATTGTGGATTGGTAATCAACCACTCAAAATGTGTCTTATAGTATCGTCTACGGTTGCATATGGTGTACATGCACATCAGAGGTCGGCAGTGGTAAAAAGGTCACAAATCTTCGCCACAGCTTAAAAGCTAGCAACTGTATGGTGCAGTATGTTGCATACTTGTTGCATACGCACAATAGAGAATAATCCTTGTGTCTGTTTCTTCTTGGTCAGCTTCCATGGCTTGCATCTCTGACATCAGCACTGTGTTGCCATCAGTAGATGATAATTTGTCAACCTTGACAATACAAATGGCAATAGCCATCGTATTAAGTAGTTTTGAACTAAATGTTGTATCACTCTTCCACAGACTTTCAGCATCAGTTGATGTTTGTTTTCGTTATTAGTGAGGAACACCTTCTAATCTCCAGATCTCTTTGTATGTTCACGCTTGGTTATAGAGTTCTCTCCAGGAGCCTATGCTTGTTCTTTCCATTGACTTGATAGCATTTTCCTTGTACATGTCCCTACTGAATATTACATTGGATTTCCCTACTGTGCCAATATAAAACAATTTTTGGTGTGTGTTGTAGGTTCCTGGCACATCTTTCATACACTAGAAAGCGGCGTTTACATCTTCAGTGTTCAGTGTTTTGTGAGCAGACGGCGCGTCTGAATTTGATATTCCTTTGGTTAAGTAATCATACCCTTCACTTGTGTTTGTTTACAACAGCTACCCAGCAGTCGTGCCAATTGATGATGGTACCGGCATAAGTGGATAATGCAGCAGTTCTCCAATACCATGATTATCTGGCTTATTCGCTGATAGCACCAATAACTGGAAGGCAATATTTCCTTGTTGGCTGTATTCCGTTTCAGGATTCTTTGAAGTGTTCACAAGAGCACTTTTCGTCATGTCAGAAAACGTTTTCAGTTGTTGCTTTTTTATTGGTTCAAATAAATCTGTATTCTTTTCCAGTCTCGCTGTTATAAATGTATCTTTGGACAGTTTCCCAATTGACTCAGCAGCCATGCCATCGGTTTAGATATGGGTAGGTGCAGAAGCACCAGGCCCAACACGGAACAGATTATCATTATAATTGAGGCTGAACGGATTCATGCCGTTTTCTATGGACGCCATTACATTTACAGTGGCTGCCTTACTTGTGCGCACATGTGAAGGGCGGGTATCCCAATGCCTATTGTTCCTGTCTGTCTCGTCTGTCATATATGCCATGTGGAGCATTGTTTCCACATATCTTGCTCGTTCCCGTGCCGTCTTTCCCCAGCGTCGATGTGCATAATAATTATTCAAGATAGCAGATACGCCAGCCGCGCTTCCTCTTGCTCCTGCATGCGCGTTTGCGTGCTTCATACATGTCTCCTCTATTGTTTTGTATACTGCGCACAACTTACCAGGCACAAAGGATCTTGCAAAACATATAGCACCGAGCTTAATCAGCTCCGCTGCTCCAGGGTGTGAGTCTTCCATGTTTGCCAAGAAAACAGAGCAGTAGGTAAGATACCTTGCATTCTTCTGCCCATCAAAACTAAAGAACAGGTAAGCAATTCGATTGAGACATGTTTCATACAGATAGTAATTGTTTGACTTAACTACATTGAGCAACAACAACCGAACATGATTCATGTAAGATAATCCCGACTGGGCAGACGTACCTAATTCGTCTTTGCTAACTCGCAATCACAAATATGTCTAGTCATTTGGATATGGATGACATGCTGTATCATTCAACAATAGTTCGAAATTCTCTTTGGTTCTTACTTCCAATAATGTGGTTACTTTTGCCAATAAATGTGGTGGCACATTTTCTTATAATCCATCGGTCCCTTTCTGAGAATGGTATTTGTAGAGTAGCAATCGTTAACGACTTTCAGCCATTGCTTTATGGCAGTAGATTGCCTGACTATAATACTTACCAAACACCACACCTTTAATAGATCCGGTAGACATTGGCCAGATTCTAGTAGGATCTCAGTGACTCCATATCCACTCATCTTCTTTCCTACATGAGGTGTCACATAGGCGTACGCTAAATGAAAGGTACCAATCATAACTATGTGATCCGTGTAGTAGTCTGGGCTGTTTCCAAATGATATGATACACTTTACTACGCACGCCTAGATCAAAGGTCATTATGGCATATTTCTGCCCAGCATCTTCCGATGCCTTTTTGGACATTCTTAGACACCCCTTTACAGTGGCATGTTCTGTTATTGATCAAATAATTCTAATTACATCTTACTTCTTTGATTGTTTTGCTCCTGGTGCCGTATGTGTTGGTTGATTTGCATTTAAAATCCATCTGTATGTACAGCAATTACTTTACGCAATTTCGATTCGGTGATATGCTCATTTTAGTTTACAATGATTGCATTTTTCATCGATTCTCAAACATTAGCTGTGATGTCAGTTGCCATAGTAACCATATTCTATTATATGAGTAAACCGTTACTCATTATATTTGTCAAATGGTGCCTTTTAATCAATCTTAAGCTGTTATAACTAGAATGTCCCTTACCGGAGCGTGGTCAATGATAGCGACATGCAGTTGCTAGATTTTAAGATGTGGCGAAGATATGTGCCCCTTTGACCTCTGCCGACATCATTATGAAACCGATTTGCATGTAAACCATATGCAATCGTAGACGATGCTATAAACAACATTTTGAGTGTGGGGCAAGGTGGGTCCACTCCAGCCCACGGCCTATATATGCATGGCATTCTGAATCCAAGGTGTCTACGCTAGTGTCTCTTCATACGAACCCAAAATGCAGCCCCCGGAAGCAGAGAACATTATACAGGCATTTTGGAATGGTTATCAAGTATGCTTTTACCTATGCACGTCCTACTCAAAGAGCAGTCCACGGTATTGACAGAAGTGTACCATGATTTGGTGACGGGCTGGTATACGTATGGGTAGCATAGGCAAATTCAAATGTGCTTTATTTTAAATAGATATCTAGTCTGTTCGTATAGGATTCGTGTGTTGTCGGTTCGGCTATTTTACCTAGCAGTGAATTCCACTTTGGCAACACGCTTTTAGTGAAAAGCCCTTGGAAATATCTTTGTTAACTGTGTCCTCCCTCTGAGTCTTGGCATATTAGCCAATGGAGGAATACAGGTGTATGTCCCACTCATCATTAGGTAACCTCCCAGCACGCTTTGCCCGTGTTGGTATCAGGCAATCCATGCACTCACATACTATATTTTTTTTTCCTGAAACTATACAGGTAATCTGTTTAATATTTTAAAACCAATTTGACTGGGTATCGGGCCAAATTAGTTTCAAATTATTCAACGGAATGGTCATTAAATTAGAAAAGACCTACACTGCGTACGACTTGGCGGACTATTAAGCGTGTAATACTGACTTAATCACGTCATGCATGATGTACAGTAGTATGTCATCAGCCTACATGTCACGTAGCTGATTACGACGTCATATGATTGAATGGGAGCCTAGTTTCCTCAATTACATGAAAGTGTTGCGCAGTTAAACAGCATTGAGTAATACAGATGTTATTTCTTTTCAATAAGCAATCAATTTGCAGATTCTATCAACATGGTATAAATGAGAGCTCGTGACTATGTCTACTCATATATATATATATATATATATATATATATATATATATATATATATATATATATATATATATATATATATATATATATATATATCAACATTAAAGGCACATATCCGATTTTTAAATGCATATGCTGTCACTAGAAGCTACATCCATGATAGCATGAGTTATTGAGCATGGCCAATGCAAACACTGACCAGAATAGTAATCATTAGTGTCCATGACCACGTCGCCCTTTTACAGTACTCGTTTTGAGCATTGCATCATCGAAGCACATATATGTGTTCCAGTGACTGACTATGTCGTTTAGCACGTCCAGTCATCCTCGGCGCTGCAATTTCCGCGAAATCTTACTATAATCACAAGAAAGATTTAAGAGCTGGATGGCAGAACCTATTATTAGATAAAAGCCAGCTTTGATTCCATCAACTAAAATCAATGTCAAAAGCAATGCAGTAATTATATTATTCTCATTAAATTACTGCTTTCAACGATTATGAAGGAGACCCAACAGGGTGTGTGTGATTATATTTGCCATACAAATATACTTGTGTTGTGGAGTTTATGGAACCAGGCAGAGTCGATGTGTTGGCAATCCTACCGCCACCCTCATCAGCTTCATAAATATCTCGTGTACACTCCTCAGAACGGAGAGCTAGTTTTGTAGTGATCACATGTAAATGACAACATGCGGTGTGTAGGCTATTACATATAAAATATATCAACGAGATATAAAAGTGTTGCCGTTGCACACATTGCCCAAATAATGATAAGGCAGGACCAGCTTCGTAGACGCTGAGGTCCAGATTCAAATATATGTGAGATATATTATAAATACCGCTTCCATTTTACAAGCGATACCAACAGTTTTTTTGACAAGGATTTGTTTGACAAATTATTGTCAAATCATGTCTGCAATGTCGTTATGTGTTGACACCGACGGTGGATATAACATATGTCGATAAAATTGTGCTTATTCGGGTATTCTACGAATCCTCGTACACAAAAACAGAGAGATCATATATTTTCGAAGATCAAATATGTCAAAATTGAAAACAATTTTACCGAGCGATTTGAAGTACCGTACATGTTTCTCGGGTCGCATGAAACTGTTTTACAATTTGTGTCTGAATATAATCCACAATAGACCAGTCCACTTTATCCCTCCCCCCCCCCACCACCCCCCCCCCCCCAGTACATCACGCCATAATTAACTGCGCGACGTGTAGAATGACGTCATACTCAATGGCGGCATGAATGGCGTAGATGAGTACGTAGCGAACGAATATTTGAAGACTGGTTATGCAGTCTTGTACAAAGTGTATGTCGTTACTATTTAATACAAATTATGTTGAATATGTTGACACTAATTTAACTGGGCGCTGATGCTGCCATAGTGCCCAGGCAATTTAGTTTCAAAATATCTAACAGCTTATCTGCATAGGTTTCTGGAAATTGACAGGCAGGGAGTTAAGTAATCGATCGATCCCAACACGAGGGAGGTGTGGGTGGAGCTTAGCTAGCGGTGGGCGGGGTTTAGCAACAGCTGGAAAGGTCCATTCCCACAAATGTATGCAAAATGGGTCAAAATATTTCTCCAAATTTCAAACAATAATCACCTACCAACTGTAATTCTACCATTCGTATCACTTATTGTGTCTACACGTGCATTACCACCGGGCCATTTTATCTAATACAGTGTAACCGTTGTCACCATTAGGTTGCTTATTTATATTGTGTTAATCGCATAGGTTACACGTTTCCAGCCAACACGATGAATCTAGTCAGATAGCATTAAAAAAGAGGTGCGTTATAGTGTGTATTGCTGACGTAATTGGCCAGTAGCGGTAGTCGATCCATAATATAGTCCCCTATGGAGTATTAAAAGCCGTGTCAGCACGCGTATATTCGCCTTGCATGATAAACTACCCAAAGAAAATGTGTTGTGGTATTGTTCTACTCTCGAGTCGCGTTGTCAAAGCGGCGTGTAGTGCCATTGCGCGTGAGATACTAGCTGAATAGTACCGTTATTTGATAGAGCTATGTTCGCCTGCGCAGACCCCAATCGTATACAAATCGTATACAAACTGGTTCACTAAAGTAGCCAGTATACGATTAGGTGTACTTCTCGCTGTCTCTCTTTCTCCCATCTACTATGCTAGTACGTGTGTATTGAGCGACAGACTACATATTAGTTGCGACAGACTACATATTAGTTGCGACAGACTACATATTAGTTGCGACAGACCATATATTAGTTGTGACTAACAGGTAAAAAGCAAACTTCTTCTTGGCAAAGACAGATTATGGCAAGACGCTTCCGAATGCAAGGAATACAGTTTTAGCTATGTCCCGCCCATCTAAAGCTAAGCGCTACCTACGCTTTGCCCGTGTTGTGATCGATCGAATCTTGTACTCTCTGAATCCCAATTTCCAGCAAAGTATACAGGTAAGCTGCTGAATATTTTGAAACTACTGTAACTGGTTGCTGCCTATGGTAGTTACAGTGTTCATCCAAATTGGATTCAAACTATGTAAAGACATACAATTCGTGCAACCTGTCGGACTATTTAGCGTTTAAAACAGACTAAATCGGGACATTCGTGACACAATTGATGATGACTTCATCGTGCACGTCAGGTAGATTATGAGGTTATATGATTGGTGGATAAACTGGAATCCGCCATTTGGTATTAGCAGGGCAACACACACCAGCTTATTGGGTAACTATTGTTTAACATCGTACACACCACATTCAAGAGTGGATGCATCCGATCTCTCATTCAACTCAATATCGCCATACTCAATTAGAGCACATGTAGGTGTGGTGTTCTAGACTAGGACTTACGACGAAACCTGACTTCTGCCCGAAACACCCGAACTACATCAGTCACGGAAGGGTCATCACTAGAGGTGGATGTGTAGATATTGGACTCCGTGTCTCATGTATCATATAGCTTAGTTAGTAGTAATTAGCAATAGATAGGTATCTATAAATATAATATCCAGTTAATAAACAGCAGTCCTGTGTAGTAATCAAATAATGAACACGACAATGGCGACGAGGATTACAAGTTGGAATTTGTGTTACAACTTTCAATATCAACATTGACATTGGAACATAGCAGAACCGTCACCAGGCGAGCGAGCAGACTTTGACTACATAGCAGCCAGTTTAGTAAACTGGCAGAAATTCGACAATTTGTGACCTGGTCAAAAACATTAAAACGTCAGCCGGCGGAAATTTGTCAAAGTAATAAACTTCCTCAGCGAAATTCATCCGCTTTATCCAACACTGTGCTGATAGGGCTACAGACGGATCCAAATATTCTTCCAACGGGTCTTATTGTGTGAAACATATTATCGCTTAGTGCAAACAAATTATTAATCGGAACAGACTGTCCAAATTTTAAAAGACTTTTGAAAATCTTAAACGCTATGGTCACTGAAAGAAAAGAAGAGGGCGAGGGAGCTGATTGGAACATTAGTTACACAACGTTATTAAGTCATCCCCTTAGATTAATAATCAGTACCAATTTCAGTGGATCAGGTCAATTGCAGGGGCATGAAGGACTACGTGTCAGCCATCAACGACTATGTGTCAAGTAACAACGATTTTGTGTCAACCCTCCACGACTGAGTGTCAATCAATACTGGCTTTGCGTCAACCTCAACGACTGAGTGTCAATCAACAATGGCTGTGTATCAACCCTCGACGACTGAATGTCAATCAACAATGACTTTCTGTCAATCAACAACGACTTTGTGTCAACCCTCGACGACTGCGTGTCAATCAACAGCGGCCATGTGTCAGTCCATCAATGGCTACTATCGTCTCGTGGACGACTGTATGCTAACCTGTAATGACTGTGTGTCATGCCGTGGACAATTCTATACATTGCTCTATTAATAGTTTCTCTGTGAACGATAGACACTCATGCTTTATCAATGTGTTTTATCAGAAGTCCACTGGCATGGATTACGTGGGTGCCCTCCTTGTGAATATGTGTTTATTACTTCTATCAGCAAATGTATTAAAGCATGTTTACGTTTATAATAAATGCGTTTTCTATATAAGAGTCCACTGGCACAGGAGTACAACGTGCCCTCCTGTGGATATGTGATTTATTTTATGTTCCATAGATCATCAATAATTATGTGCCTTCTTCTGAACGAATGACTGTCATACCATCAACGACGCGGTGTCATGCCGTGGACAATTTTAATTCAGTATCAGCCATGAATTATAAATCGCTATCATTAAACTGAAAGAAAGGAGGGGTGTGATGTTCTAGATTAGGACTTACGACGAGACCCGACTTCTGCCGGAAACACCCGAACTACATCAGTCACGGACGGGTCATCACTAGAGGTGGACATGTAGTTATTGGACCCCGTGTCTCATGTATCATATAGCTTAGTTAGTAGTAATTAGCAATAGATAGTTATCTATAAATGTAATAGTCAGTTAATAAACAGCAGTCTTGCGTAGTAATCAAATAATGAACACGACAGTAGGCTGACGTCATCATCATAAGTGGCAGATAATACCCCGCCAGCTGGAATAATCCGTCGAATTACGAATTGTATGTATTTACTATTTAATAGAGCGTCTGTAGACTATTTTGAAACTAATTTGACTGTGAGCTCTTGCTGCAATAATCAGCAACAACACACAGTGAAATCAGTTTCAAAATAGGCAACACCTTACCTGCACAATACCTTGAAAAGGGATTCCTGATTTATCGTTCAATTGACCATTACGCCTAAATGTACCAACTACAATCAAGGTATCTGATTCAAAGTGATTTTTCCTGTGAAGGCGAATGCCTCAACTTGAGAGAAAGCGATCCACGGTTTGGGGCTGCTTGCAATAACAGTCCACTCCATTTCTCAATAAGCTATGCAATTGGCTGCTGCCTCGTATTTTCCAATTAACTTTGCTCGATATGCTCGCCATGAGAAATCCTGTACTGGGATTAAATAGGTAACATGCTCGAGGGTGCAGTAAATCGTTTGATGAGTAGGATTTGTGTGCTTAGCATCCTGGTACAACATTCATTGAGTTATATGTGTCATGTTTGAGATGCGTGTACGTGAGTGGGCCAAACCGTGCATACAACCGCGCGTGCATGTATACGTCCGTACGTGCGTGCGTGCGTGCGTGCGTGCGCGCGTGCGTGCGTGCGTGCGTGCGTGCGTGCGTGCGTAAATTGGATGGTTTCAAAAAGTCTTATATGTATAGACTAATTCACAAATTTGAATTTTATATCAAAGCGAATATCTGCTTCCACATATTGTAACTGCCATGAAATTTGAGATACGTGACGCTGCATTGATATGGTTAATTTATATATCCAGCTTGTAGCATAGCGCATTATTTGCATAACAACTACCTAATATGACGTGGGCGGGGTGTTGTGATATTTTCGTAAGATGGCCAAGGGACCTGACCGGGGAACATCCATTATAATTATCTGAATACGTGTTTTCCGAGTCGCAATATTGCTTTTTGGAAATTATTCAAACACAACCTGCACTGGGATTCATTAACCGGGTGTGATATCACACATTAACCCTTTAACACTCGAATTTATAAAAGAAACTTAAAATTGTCTTATAGAAAATATCCATTTGCAGACCAAGAGAAGACTGCTTTTGAAAATTTACCACTGGAACGACGTGCTCGGTTATCGAGGTGTCCCACCTATATTTAGCTAAACTCCACCCGCACTTCGCCTGTGATGGAATCAATCGACCCATAAACTCTCTGAAACTCAATTTCCAGAAAAAAACACACATTTATGTCGTTGTATATTTTGAAACTAATTTGTCTGAGTGATGTTGCTGCCTATGGCATACAATGCATACAACAACTCTTAGTCCGCACACGATTATGCGTTCGTGCCGAACGTGTCTACGTCATATATTACGTCATTGATTATGATGTCACCATACACGTTGCGTATGACGGCATGTGATTAATGGATAAACGGGATTCCTCAGTTGCTTTAACGACTAGACTTAAATGGAACAGGCATATTTGAACCAACCAGTCACTAAAAAACGTCCATAATATTAAAATGCTACTTTGTATTTGTGTTAATCATGTAGGTTACCAGTTTGTCGTACGCAAGAGAGCGGTTCCCGGTGGTACCAGTCATATAACATTGAAAAGGGCGCTCGTTAAAGTGAGTAGCAATGAAGAAATCATGCACAGTTTGATGCGTGGTGTATTCCTTCTGGGGTGATGAAAACCTCTCTAAGCATCGTTATATCCAGTAATTTGTTTTGCTGGATAGACTACCTCCTGCACATGTTTTGCGTGGCACCATTCAACTCCGGACTCGTCTAAACCCCAGACATACCGCTATACCGCTGTTGATTGCAGTATCACCTCTATTTGACATCTTAAGTTCATGCAATCACATACACTAATGGAGCGTATGGTTGGGGATTTCACTTTCGCCGAATACGCTAATTTACTAGATGGCATATTATCTAATTCCACGCGTAACTAGAAACCCGCAGCTGACCTTCAATGATGCGAGAGTAACCGGCCACCGCGCTGTAATCATAGTGAATGGAGAGATACAGAAATCAAATACACCGCGCTCGTTGCTTCCCTGAGTCTATATTACTGTAGAGATGCAGAAGTTGTTTGCCAAAGTTAAGGTAGATGCATTTCTTTATATTTACACATGGTATAGTGTACTAGACTCGTTGAGAGAAATTGATGTCCTCCAGATGGTAGCTTCGAATGTTCGATTCTGTATGTGTTGCCGTATTCCTATTTTTATTTCTTTATACTTCTGAACAGGAACTATTATACATGTTGATCCGTTGACGTGATTGTCCACAAACCACCGCAGAACGTCCATGTCGGCTCACCTCTGTTGTAAATCCATGTAATGCGCCTTGCCAGTGTACCCGTCCATCTTATGCCGTCATAATCAAGTACGTGCCATCTATGATACTGTCATAACCAATAACGCCATGAATGACACAGATACGCATATTTAGAACGCATAATTGATGATGGACTAAGCGTTGTTGTACGAATTGTATGCCGTTAATATGTAATAACCATACTGTTGATTATTTCGAAACTAATTTGACTGGGCAACTATACTTTTTTTGCAATTTACCACTGGATGACTGACTTGCGCATCGAAAATAGTCGTCTCATGTTCCGCAAATCGGCATGCCTCAAAACCAATCCAGAAGCCGTTTTTACCAGCTTCGTCATGCAAGGGTTAAGGTAATGTATCGTTTGCTCTCATAATTATTTGTGATAGAACATTTGTATCACACCTCGGCGCCAATGAACCTTTCCAGATTAATGACATGATTATGACATCATAAACAGGTAGGCGGCGTATAGGATGATGGCATAATCATAACGGCATACACGATTACATATGGCCCGTCTTTAATTCGTAATAGTCCGACACGTTGTACGGAGTGTATGTCTCCACCATTTAACACACATAATGTTGCTTATTTTGAAACTAATTTGACTGGACGCTGTTGCTGCCATAGGCACCAACACCGCCCACCCAAATTAGTTTTAAAATAGTAAAAAGCGTACATGTATAGTTTTCTGAAAATTGATTGCCAGGGAGTTTAGAGATCGTCTGATCCCAACACGAGCGAAGTGGGTGGCTAGAGGGGGGCGTGCCATAGCTAAGCCTGGAAAGGTGAATTAGATCGTGTTATTGTTGCGATATAGCCACGCCATATGACGATGACTGCTAAACATATGCCAGATGTAATTCAATTCAAATGTAAATGCCGTCAAATATAAGCTCAGTTCTCATCTATTTCGAAAAATGGTGCTCTTTCTCTCATTTTGACAAGGCTCATTGAATATGCCATCTTTTAAATTATGTATTCATCAGCAAATCATATGGACTGTATTTCACTGATTCCATCTAGTTATTATACGCTGGTATGTTGCAGTCGAATTATCAATGACAAATTTGATATTGCATTGACCGGTCACTCCCACATAAGTAGATCCGGCTTTCGCTTCTGCTAATTTAGTTCATGTATGCGATGATTGACAACTGATGTCATTGTTAATGTTTTGTAACCTTTTATGCACCAGGTATTTGTTGATAAACTATTGTATATCAGATGTGTGTAGTATTTGTATATTATAGGGGAGATATTATTCACAGACAGTGGAGCAGGTTATATATCCATCAGCTGGCCGCATAATCAACTAGCAGGTGCACGTTGCTGTCATTGGAAACAAACGCTCGCAGTCAAATTACCTTCACAATTGTCAAGAGAATAATTATTGCATTGTAAATGGGTTTTTTACGTATTTGACCTTTCGTGTGTATACACATACGCCTATTATCCTGCGTAATGGCAACACCATCCATGGAGGTAAATTGTAATTCAATTGCTGATTATGAATGGCTTGCACGTGCGCTGTATTTGCACGTTGCATATTAACCAATCCCTATAACGCGTATATGTTGTCGAATGAAGATTTTCTCTAATGCAGTAAAGGAAATGCCACACGAATAACATCTGTGCTCAATATGCAGATGCTCCCATATGTCTAACTAGAATAGTATAGTGTACGTTATATCGAGAGGACGTGGCATGGACACAAGACGTGACTCACACAGTGTTCGTCTACTACAAGCAGAGTAGCGATCTTATGTAGTCTCCTGTTCTGCCATATTGATATGAATCACTCAAGAAGAACATTACTGTCATGAAGGTAGTAACATATTATCTGTGTCTCAGTAGAATATGGTCAGGTCAAGTATAGTCTAGCGGCACATGCACACGTTAGTCTCTGCACAAATACTTGACCTTAAATACGGAGTTTGTATCGGACCTAATTGTTGGAATCCGAGAAGTATGGCTAAAACATTACCATGGTTAGAATTGCAACATCCCCATATATCCCACCCTATCCTAAATATAAGGCGCATGCGATTATGCGCTCTCATGATGGTGTATGATCGTTGTATGCGGTCAGGCTGTATGTGCATCTCCAGAAACTTGACGTGTGCATGCACAGCTAATTTGACCGGAGTTTGTTTTAAACAGGATAGCCTCTGACATTGGGCAATGTCTGGGTCGAATTTGTGCATATATACATGCGTGTACACGTGTGCGCGTTTGTGCGTGGGCGCATGTGCGTGGGCGCATGTGCGTGGGCGCATGTGCGTGGGCGCGTGTGCGTGTGCTGATGTTGATCGTGTATACTTGACGAGCGACCGAAGTATTCTCCGCGATTTGCATTGTTCATATTATGGTCGATTAAATGGGCGAATGCATTAGCAATAGCTACCATGAATGGTCTTGTAAATACTTAACAGGCTAGCAAATTGGTGATAATAGACAAGTTGGTGCTTAGTCAAATTCAATTGGCGTACAAATTGATGCTGCGATAATACGGTCCAATGACCTATCAAAGGCAAGGCCACCTGCGTATGTACACGTATAAGAAACGTATTTAATATCGCCTTAGGATTTGCATTCTGGAAATAGGTATGCATTAAATCATTAAAATTAGTTCCCAGCTGTAATTTAGGCAGAAATGTGTTTGGTTTTGTACATCTTTCTATGCAATTGGGCTTCGCTGAAATTGCGCTGGTATCCATTTTCCTTGGAGGATTGAATTAGAGAGCAATTTGTCTTGTATCAAGTCATACTGATCTACCAGCCTATTGGTCATTAATGCAACTGACATGGATTCATTCGATCAAATGGAACTGGCATGTGCCGAGTAATACATTTTACAAATGCATTGGCGCGAATGTTACAAGCGCAGCAACAGCATTCAGTCATATTAGTTTCAAAATATTTGACAGCTTACCTGGATTATTTTCTGGAAATTGATAGTCAGAGAGTTCATGGATCGATCGCTTGAAACACAAGCAACGGGTGAGTATAGCTTAGCTTAACATAGGCGGGCATAGTTGAGAATAGATTCCTCAATTGGGGATTAATTGAGCAGACATACGACTACACAGAGAGGCACTGAGCAGCATGGGAAGACAAGATGCAGGCAGTCTGCCCAGCTAACTTAGAAAAGTTAAATACGTGGTGGCCACTTTTCATAAGAATGTATGTTTTGATACAAATCCGGGCCTTGTTGTTCAACACAGTAGCACTTGCAAGGATATGCACGTGTGCGTGCAAGATACATTATTGAAATTAGTTAAACGACACATGGCCCGTGAAGAATTCCTAGTTTGTAGTTGCCGCATACGCTGAGATGGCACGCCGTGATCTACGGTACGTGATGAGTACAGCTAACCTGAATCTATTAGGCAGACGATGCGTGTATGGTCAGCCAGTGTGTCCATGTTTGCAAACTCTCAGAGACCTTACGGTTAATGAGTTCGGTATTTAGCCGGAAATAGCTAAGTCAATCTCACCCGTTAGCTGTTCAAATATGGCGCATAGGATAATCCAAGTATACAATGTTGTCTTCACTTGGGATAAACGAGGTCTAGAAACCAAGTAACACCAAACTTAATCATACTTTTAACAATAATATGTTAGAAATAGAGCAGCAAGCAGTGAAGTATGCAACGCATGCCTATTCTGGCAAGCTCTTGCTTATCCGTGTTACCAGTCTACCAGTACAGAGTGGTAGTGAGTTAGTACCGGCCCAGACGAGTAACCTATGTTATCAGGGCCTCCGTTATGCATATCATAAAGTATATAAGATGCTGAGTGAGTGGTGTTTGTTACTTTGTCATTGGCGAATCCAGGTTTAACTGGGCTCCGCCAATCTCTTGCTACGCCAAAACCACCTTTCGCCAGTGTTGGGGTCAGTCGCTAACTAGAAATATCCAGAAATCTATACAAGTAAGCTGCTGAATATGTCCATACTAATTTAACTGGACCCCAGTCAAACTGGTTTCACAATATTCACAACTTGACGGACTAGTGCGTGTTTGAAATCGAGTCATTCATGGTGTAATTGAGTATGACGGCAGCTTACACGTCACAGTGTTGGCCATGACGTCATATGCATGAGTGAATGAATAAATGAGAAACCGGATTCACGAATACTGGAACATACAGGGATACATATCAACATATGTGCATAATGCGCATATCTGTGGCATGTATACAATACAAACAAATACGCCTACATCATTATACCTAATAGTACGTGGCACTAAGACGTGATGCAGTGTGTGTTGGTAGTTATGTTTTTCCTCAAGCTAAATGTTTAATGTATTATTTACTGGTAATGGATAAATCACTGTTATTATTCACTCATATGACGTCATAAGCAAATACGTGAGGTGCAGGCTGACGTCAAACTCAATTGCGTTATGAATCATTCGATTTAGCCCGTCTTCAAAGCTTAATAGTTAGCCAGGTTGTACATATTCTATGTCTTTACTAATTACAAATTAGGTTTTTGAAATTGTGACACCAATTTGACTGGATAACAAGTCAAATTAGTTTCAAAATATTCAACAGTTTATTTGTAACTACGTGTCATGTACGATGCCGCTATAATAAATTACGTCATGAAAGACGTTGCGAGCCTCGTCACGACACTGAATTGAGGACGGACTAAATTCGACTGGACGCTGATGCTGCCATGGGCAGCAACAGCGTCCAGTCAAATTAGTTTCAAAATACTCAACAGCATGCATGTATATGTTTCTACGTGGGTGGGATGGGGGGGGGGCATATATAAAACTGAATTCCTCCATTAGAGTCGAACATCAGCAATTATGACAAGGACAAGTCCATCAAACAATGAAGATATCCGATCTGCCACTCAAGTCTATGACGTCGTAATCAAGTACGTCACGTGTAGGCTTGCCTCACCTTCGGAATACATAATGAATACAATATCTATCTCCGTCATGAAAATTGAATAGCCCGTCAAGTCTATGGACTATATGTTTTCTTTGAAGGAGTTACTGTTTAATTAGTATTATTTTGAATAGTTTAAAACTAATATGACTGGGTGCTGTCACATCGATACGTGCATATCGTGGTTAGAATGCAAAGGGCGTGGCACAGCTAAAATGTATCACTTTAATAAAACTCTGGCATCTAAGCTGATAATCAGGACACATTGCATGAGAGGTGCCATCCTGCATCCTCATTGATGTGGGCAATATGCACAGATGAAGTTTAATCACTAGCCATGTATAACTTAATCGCTTTTGCTCGTTATTTTTTTTTAAAGAATTCGACTATATAAGAAGGCTAACAGAGTCGTGACCGTGGACTAATCTAAGTTATCTAATAGACTGCCATCTGTATTACACTTACACGCCGCATTTGCTTTCGATACTTATGCTAGTTACATACGTGCACACGTCACGCTAGCAGTGTGCGATGGGGCAGGCCAGCTAGCATGCTAAAACGCTCGTTAGCATGGGCGTTATTGAATGAATGGTACAGTCCCTAGCCTCACTATTATCTTAATATTCCACCCGACCCCGCCAGCCCTGAATGTGTCTTCTTGGATGCAGTGCACGTGGCCATGTTTTGTAATATCGCCACTCTGAAATGAAGAATCATGCTGAACTATTTATGTTTGTAGTCTAACTAAGTATACATCCATGTTCCCGAGTTGCATCCTTCTAGAGGCATCTCAAAGTCATGTAATTCTCGATATCAATGAAGCATACGGTCGGGGGATTTCTCTCTCGTAAAATCTCGTTATTTGCTAGTCATATGAGTATACCTAGCTGGTTTCTGTAAATGTGTTTAATTCTACTCGACACTTCTAAATGTGTGGATTGCCCTAAGTTGAGTGATATTATCGAACACCAAACTTTAATCGTAGTGCATGAAGGAATACAAAAAACTAGCACATCATGCTCTCCAGTGTAATCGAAGGATTTGAAAAATTCTTGCCCAGAGAACACGGGTGTCGTTCACTTACCATGGTGTGATCCATTTCTAGCCATGCACAGCCCATTTCTGGATATGCATCGCCCATTTCTGGATATGCATCGCCCATGTCTGGATAGGCTCCGGTCATAGAGTGGACGCGATAGAATTGCTTTCGGTGTGTCAAGAATTATTTCCTAGAATCGGAATTCAAAGGTAACCATGCAGGCAGTATCTTGAATATTTTAACACTACGTTCACTGGTGAATGGGCGGGGTTTGTGGGGTGTGGCTGGTGGGCGCTGATACCACAACAGCTGCTGCATATGGGAGCAACAATACCCGACCGAGTTGAAATGTTTAATAGAGTTGAACATCGATCGTTGTGGCGCTAGTATTTTGACGACGGTGTGATGTCTCGACATGTTTAAGAGTGTCCGTGTACTTTCCAATTGGATTGTTTGGTAAATGTAATAATTTTTTCTCTATTAAGGAACGTGTACGGCCAATGTAGAGTCCAGAATGAAATACACAACCTAAAAACAAATGTGCGCAACCGGCCAGAATTTATGTAAAAAATGAGTATGCGGTAAAAAATACGCCAATCAGAATTAGAAAGGGGGAGGCGTTAGATGCGCTTTGTTATTGGCTGCTACATGTTACATAATTGCGAGGGTGCTGGAAATAATTGTTCATATATGAAGTGCCTAAAAGAGCGCAAAGCCGCGCACCAGCTTATACCACGTTAGCACATATTTATCGGACAGCTGGGGTTTGCGTCAGGGAAGATTAAGACGTAAGAAAGACAGTTCTAATGAATGTTTTTTTTATATTTAAAAACTGGCTACAGTGGTCTTCTACTAGCGTTCTAAGATATTACAAAATACACTCTAACGCACGCATTTTCATTGTTTCCTCTTCCTCTTCTTGCAACTCATGCACATCCGTGTACATATGCAGAACATGTATTAGCATGTTGCACTAAAATAATTATAAGATCCATTACTACTAGTAATAGTTCTAACAATAATGAATGTATAATGAAAGCATCCACTAAAACTAGTACGGAAAGATGTTCACTCTAGCTCGCTCTGAATGAGCTGCAAAACGTATACTATGTATATCGGCCTCACCTTTCAATCAAAGCATCCGTGGATTGAGTATCCATGTAGCGAAGGACACACAATACGATTGGCTGAGCAATGGACGTACAATTCTCGATTAGCGCTGTAGCGATATACGCGTGTAAATTATAGCCATGCTTGTCAGGCAAACTATTGATAGCCCTGTAGGTGATGGATGCACAATCTGATAGTATGAGATATATTTCATAGCGGTGTTTCACAATTGCACAGTAATGAGTAATCAGATGCCACTTCCTTTCAATCAATTCACCTTTCAAGAGTACCCCACCCATCATATGACGTCATAATGAACTGCGCGATGTGTACAATGACATCATAATGAATGGCGTCATGAATGACGTCGATAAGTACGTCAGGAACGCATATTTGAAGACGGTCTATGCGTTGTTGTACACATTGTTTGCTTCTACTTTTTAATAAATATGCTGTTGACTATTTTGAAACTAATTTGACTGGGCGCTGTTGCTGCCATAGTCAACAGCTTCCCTCTATAGTTTTCAGGAAATTGATAGCTATGGCGTTTGGGGATCTATCAATCCCAACACGACGAGGTGTGGGTGGAGCTAGTGACGGGCGGGGCATAGCTGAACATGGAATGGTCCATTCGACGATTCTCTCAACGAGGTATGAATGGGAACACATGAGTGTGTATGAATGAGTACTGTATTCTGTGGCTGTAGTAGTAGAAACATCCTCCATCTGCAATCAGTCCTTCTTCGCTTTTGCCCACTGTGTCTTGTCCTCAGACGAAATCCTTAGCTCCCTCATGTCCATTCTTGACTTGAGGGTACCGAGTCCTGCTTTCTTGCCGTCACCTCGTATCCCGCTTAGCCGATTTATGCAACGACGTCCTCCCCTGTCTTTGTAGGGAGAATTCCAAGGCGCTCTGTGCTGGTTCTCTTCTGGCATCCTTAGCATATGGCTAACTATGGGCCATCTTTACTGGACGACTTTTACAGAAAGCGGCGACGAATTACACACCTTGCATAGTGCGCCATTGGAAAGTATGCTGTCTGGCCATCGGTATACAGTGATGATGCGTAGTTGTTTGCGGTGCCAGGCATCGAGTTTGTCTAGTGGAGCCGTTGCGGCTGGCCACCTGCTACAGCTATACATCATCAAGGATACGCAGGTTGCATTGCATATACGTAGCCGTTTATTCAAGGGAAGGGCATCTTTGATCCACGAATTCATAGCTTCCAGACGAACTGGACAGCTATGTTCCCCATGACGCAGCGTGCATAAATGTCAGCAATACTGCAGAGCAGGGAGACCAGGATTGTACTCTTCCTCTATGGTTCATCGCCACGAGCTGGATCGTCATTTTCTGTACTTCCATGCTTCGTAGACAGGTATATGTGGGTGATCTCGGTTTTAAATTAATTTGTAAAGATATTCTCAATTTGCAGGTTGCTTGTGACTATTGTGAGATAGACCATCTCCCGTTGGGAAGACGATTAACGTCTCAAACTCTACGTACTTCACTGACTGGACTTGAAATCTTAGCTTGGTGTCTGCAAGCAATAGTCTCACTAGTCGTAGCTCATTTGGATTGCAGCTGGCCTGGTGTAGTATATCTAGGAGCTTTGAGCATGTAATTGTGTCGAAGGCTCGTGGTATGTCAATGACCCTTTTGTGGAAATCCCTGTGTCTGGGCATGACCACCTACACAAGCATGCGTTGAGCCCATACATGTGCTGCGTAGCTGCGTTCAATTTCTAAGTCAGTTTGACATGCTCCGGTGAAGTCACAGATCTTGTCTTGGATAGGATTTTCCGTATACTGTTGAGGAGTGCAATGGGTCGCAGATTGGCTGGGCGACCAGGTGGCTTCTTAGGATTGGGTAGTGCGATAAGTGTGCCTTGGCATACAGCGTCCATGGGAAGATGGTGCATAAAAGCTGAATTGAGTTGGTGTGTTATCGGTTTTGTGATACTGCCACTTGCATATTTAAATAGTTCATTGCGCATGCCATCAACTCCAACTGCACGTCCATTGTGCAGGGCGTTAAGTGACTTCTCACCTTCTGCTGCTCTAATTGGTGTTAGTAATGGCCTGCGGTCTCCTGAAATGGGTGTAGGGGCTACTCTCGTGGTCAGTGAACTGTTCCTTGGACAATTCTAGAATGACTTCGGGTTTCCCCTGGTCGGTCCCAGAGTGAGTATACTCATGCATATCGACATCAAACGTACGTATGCGAGTAATGCTTAAATAGTATGTCACCAACAGAACATGCATTCCTGATAGCACAGGTTACTGGGTCGGTTGAGGTCAATACGGCATCAACGCAGCCACCCAGCAACTTGCATTGTCAGTTGCAGTGCATACAGTAACTAGATAATTAACCATTCCTGTCCATGACCACGCCGTCCTTTTACAGTAATTTGGCTTGAGCATTGTATCCTCGAGGCAGTTATCATTTACTTATTAAATAATTTAACATTAATCCACATATTTGTCCCAGTAACTGACTATGTTGTTTAGCATGTATATCCATCATCGGTGCAACAATTTCCATGAACTATTCCTAGTATCACCGGAAAGATTTGAGAGCAGTATGGCAGACGCCATTATTAGATAAACCCCAGTTTTGATTCCATCAAATAAAATCAATGTGAAAAGCAATGTAGTAATTATACACTTCTCATTAAGTTACTGCTTTCCCCGCTTATGAACGAGACACAGCCCGAGGTGCTTCGATGTGTGTGATTACATTTGTCATACAGATAGACGTGTGTTGTGGGATATATGAAGCCCGGAAAAGAGTCGATGTGTTGGCAATTCTAACATAATCCGCATCAGCATAGTGGATCTATCTTCTACTCTACGGATAGCTGGCCGTGTAGTGATCGCAAATAATGGCAGCATGTGGTGTGTAGGCTATTACATGTACAATAGAGACAACGAGATTCCAAATTGTTGCCATTGCACACACTGCACAGATACTGATAAGGCAGAGCCAGATTCGTAGGCGCTTCGATTCAGATTCAAATATATATCGGATATATTATACAGACCTCTTACATTTTACAAGCAATATCGACAGTTTGTTTGCCATGGGGTTATTAAAAAAAGTATTGCCAACGCAATTGTGTAAATTCTGTATGTGTCAATAGCGACAGCAGATATAAAATATATCAATGCAAGATGTGTTTATGCAGGTATTCTACTAACCCTCGTTCACAAACAAACAGAGATCATATATTTTTGAAAATCAAATATATCAAAATGAACACAATTGTACTGAGTCATTTCTCAGGTCGCATGGAATTGCTTTACGATTTGTGTTTGACTATAATCCACACTTCCCAAATATATAGGTAATATGCGTCTATAATTTTCCCCAGATCGCAAACAATACCCATCTACCAACAATAACTCAATCCAATAGTCTTTACAAAATTCCATTGCACACGAGTGTTTGTCCCCTTACTACCATGCCATCCAATACACTTTAACAGTTATCACCATTAAGTTGTTTATTTCTGTATTTTTACTCGTGTAGGTTAGACGTGTGCAGCCCACAGGAGAACCGTTCTCGATGACTATAGACAGACAGCATTCATGAATGAGTTCATTATAGTGGCCATAGCTAAATTAGTGTGACAGTAGTAGTAATAGAGGATCCATGATATATTCCTCATGGAGTGATATACGCTGTATCAGATAACATGAATATATTCGTCTTGTGCGATAATCTACCCAAAGCACATTAGTTTGTGTCCTTGTTCTACTCCCGAGGCGCGTGGTTAAATACGTAGTTAGTACCACTGTCTCTAAATAATTCAGCTATTTGATAGAGCTCTGCACACATGGCGATATCTCAATGGTATACACACGGGTGCACTAATGAAGCATACGATTGAGTTGAGTTCTCTCTCTCATCTAATATGCTATTATGTGTATCTTGAGGGATAGACTATATATTGGTTGTGACGAGCTAGTTAAAGCAAACTTCTGATTGACAAATACAGATTATGTCAACACGCTTCCGAATGGAGGAATCCAGGTGTAGCGTATGCCCAGCCGATCTCTAGCTAAGCTCTGCCCACGTGTTGGTGAATATTTTGAAGCTAATTTAACTGGGTGTTGTAACTGCCTATGAAATCAGATTCAAAATATTCAACAGTATACTTATTAAATAGTGACATATAATTCGTAAATCCTGCGGCCTATTTAGCGTTTTAAATGGACTAAGTCGGCTATTCATGACGTAATTGATTATGACAGCAGTACACAAGTTACGTATTTGATTATGACGTTATATGCTTGATAGATAAACTGGATTCCGCTATTAGCCAATCGTGTCACACGCCAGCTCTCTTTTCGGAAAGATAGGAGAGAACCTACTTATTGTATTAAAAGCAAACATCATTGCTATGGCGTTATTTTTAACATCTCACACGCCACATTCAATAGTTGATGAATCCGTTTCCCCACTCAACTATATAACGGCATAAAGTATTACATCACGTGTTGGCTAACCTCACCATCATAATTTACAGATAGTGCCCCATAAAGAAGCTGAATCATGAATTGTATGTATTTACTATTTAATAAACAGTCTGCTAACTATTTTGAAACTAATTTGACGTGTTGCTATTCCTGCCACTGGCAGCAACAGCACCCAGTGACATCAGTCGCAAAATACCAAACAGCTTATCTGTACGAATACCTCGAAAATCGGACTCGTGGAGGCGAGGGTTCAAAGTAGATAAACTGATCCCAACACGCGTAAAGCGTGGGCGAAGATTAGTTAGAGATGGGCGCGACATAGCTGGATATGCATCCCTCAATTGAGCATCAAGTTACACACACACCGATGCGCTAACTCTAACCAAGGCATTGATTTCGAAGTAATTGCTCCTATGATCGCTAATGACTCAACTTCAGAGAAAGCGATCCATGGTTTGGGGCTGCTTACAATAACAGTCAATTCCATTTCGCAATAAGCTGAACAGCTTTTTATCTATGCAATTGTAGTCTGCAATGACAATTCGTGTGCGTCTGTCAGTCGATGTTATATGATTCAAGATGTCTAGTCGCCATTAGCTACTGCCTCTTATTTTCTAATTAAGTCTGATCGATATGTTCGCCATGTGAACTCCTGTACCGGGATTACATAGGTAACGTGCTCCAGGGGGCAATACATCGTTTGGTAAATAGGAATTATGTGCTTGGCATCCTGGTACAACATTCATTGAGTTATATGTGTCATGTTTTAGATACATTTCAACAATTCTATGTATAATCCCATTCACAGATTTGAATTTGACATCAAAGCGAGTATCTGCTTCCACATAGTGTAACTGCCTCGGAATGTGAGATACATGACACCGCATTGATATAGTTAGTTTATGTACCCATCTTGTGCCATAACGCATTATTTACATCAACACGCACACATGTGTGGCTAGAGTTGACTGAGAAGTATGGTGATTATTTTAGAATATATAGACTGTAAGCTGTTGTAGCAACACTTTTCCTTGAAATTAGTATCAAGTCAGTAGCAGATTGTAATCGCATTGCCGAGTTATTATGTTGACAATCATTTGAATGAATGTTGTTGCTGTCAATATTGTCAAAATATATGAAAGCTTTCTCCAATTTTCTCCTGGAAATTGACACGCTTGCGCTGAACGGTATTGAAATGCAGTGAATACGCTCATGCTTACGCTTCCCGAGCTGCAGAACAAATGACGATTGCACCTGCAGGTGGGTTGGTTTTGTTTGAGAAATCCTGGCCTATACACACAATAGACGAATAAACGAATATGGCGTCCAACAGTTACAGCGATTATGGAGTCAGGTAATTGCATTCTGGGTGGCGTCGCATGCTTGGTAGCATGGCATGCTGTGTAAATGGAACAGAAATTAGCAGACATCTCATATCTCGTACAACGGTGTTGACAGTTAATAGAACACAAGAGCCGTAATATGAACTCACAATTCGTAAGAAAGAGCAGTGTGCTTGCAGTCCGATTCCATCGTTCGTTTTGCCAGGAATGTCCGATAGTGGAGTGTAGTCATATTGTATATGTGTACTAACTATAACGCTTCATCACACGTGGGCCGGGCGTTTTGATATGTTGCTAAGATGGCTAAGGGACTGAATCTGGCTGGCGAACACACGTTTTAATTATGCGAGTACTTATTTTCCGAGTCGTAATACTGCTTTTTTAACCATATCCAAACTCACCCGGCACTGGATTCATTAACAGAGCGGTGTGATGTCACGCATTAACCCGTTAACCCCAGAATGTGTTCAAGAAAATGTAAATTTTCTCATAAAAAATGTCCATTTTCAGACCAAGATACGACTATCTTTGAGAGTTTACTGCTGGAATGGCTGGCTCAGATATCGTGCCAGTCATTCTAGTGGTACCTATTCAAAAAAATTGTCTTCTCTTGGTCCGCAACTGGGCATTTATCAAGATCGACTGCAGACGCCGTTTTTGGATGATATGAGTGTTAAAGGGTTAAGAGTACTAAACGGTACCATACAACTACTATGGCACTGCATTTCAAAATATGCATACATGCATACACGAATATAATGTTTTGCAGAGTTGAGGTATAAGTTTAGGTAAATATACGTTTTTGATATTAGAGTAGCGACACGGACTCTGAACAGGATTCTTATATTGAGACTGCCGCATATCCCATTGTGGTGGTCTAAACCACTTGAACAGATGCATACAGCTAATATGGCATTGGTTAGGTAGATGGTAGGTGTGTTGGTGTGTGCGCGACGCGAGCGTGCGTGCGTGCGTGCGTACACACGTGCGTGCGTGCGTGCGTGCGTGCGTGCGTGCGTGCGTGCGTGCGTGCGTGCGTGCGTGCGTGCGTGCGTGCGTGCGTGCGTGCGTGCGTGCGTGCGTGCGTGCGTGCGTGCGTGCGTGCGTGCGTGCGTGCGTGCGTGCGTGCGTGCGTGCGTGCGTGCGTGCGTGCGTGCGTGCGTGCGTGCGTGCGTGCGTGCGTGCGTGCGTTTGTATTGACAATCACTTGATCAATGTTTGCATGTTCTCGGAAATCTTACAGTTAATGAGTTCGGCATTTAGCTGAGACCTGGTAAGTGAACCCCAGACACTCTCTGTCCAAATATGGACCACAGATGAATACGTGCATGTTATAGTGAGCTTACCAAGTAGCCATAGCTTCCAAGGTCAAGTTCGACTAGCTAACTGTAGTGAGTTGGCTGGTTTACTGAACATGCGCAGTTGCTATGCCCAGTCAGACTCTAAATAGCTAACTATAGTTCGTTGGTACCCGGTTCCCCTTTGAATTACTATTGCGGAGCCGGTTACCCGTCTCGATTAACCCTTTCTGTCGTTTGCTTTGTCCACAAAGATGTAAAAAAGCGTTCAAATGCTATACAGCTGGAAGAGAATCTGCGTTGGGAACATTGATTTACCGAAGGCCACCATAATTTCTTCAAACCTATCTAGATTAGGGAAATATTAACATGTGTATGTGCATTTTACCGTGCAAGTGAACCCTATCGGCCATTTTGGATTTCATGGCAAATTCGTGCTAACCATTTAAAACTGAGCGCAGGTGCTGGTTCGACTATAGTTGCCTAGCTAGTTAACTGTTCGAAGTCCGACTGGGAACCTAGATTGCTATATGTAACTATGGTATGGAGTCGTACTTACCCCAAGTCACACAAAACATACACTTGCCAATATCAATAACACGCCAGTAGTAAATATCAGAACAATTGCAGGTTGCAAAGTCCCATCTATTCTGTTCAGCTGATGCATTTACATGTTTAAAGATGTTGCCTCATTATGAATTTTGTTGGCATCTATGTTCGATCAGGATTATAACGAGTGAAATGCCGACATAGCAATATGTAGCTCTTTACGAGATGTCTTAATATATTGAACAGTAGTGGCAATGGGGGAAGCCAGCTCTAGCTATGTCCCACCTTTGCTGGAAGCAATCGATCCATGAACTCTCTGAAACCCAATTTCCAGGAGGAAAAACATGCACGTAATCTGTTGTACATTTTGAAACTAATTTGACTGAGTGGTGTTGCTTACCATGGAAGCAAACGTGCCCAGTTAAAACTGGTTTCCAAATATCCAAGATAATGTGTATTAAATAGTCCATCATCGATTGCGCGTTTGTGCCGAACTTGTCTACATCATCCATTACGCCATTGATTATGACGGCACCATAACCGTCACGCAGTTGATTATGACGCCATGCGATTGATGGAGAAACGGGATTTCTCCATTACGTTACCGACTAGAGTTAAATAGAGCAGACATATTTGAACCACACACAGCCACTAAAAAGACATCCATGTGCATCATACTAAAATACTAATATGTTCGTTAATCATGTAGGTTACCAGTCTGTAGTACCCAAGAGAGTTCCCGATGAGACTAGTCATATAACATTGAAAAGGACGCTGTTAAATTCAGTATCAATGAAGAAAGTATGCACACTTCGGTGCATGGAGTATTCCTTCTGGGGTGATGAAAACCTCTCTAATCATCGATATAAACAGTAATTTGTTTTGTTGGATAAACTACCTCCTACACATGTGCTGCGTGGTATCATTCAACCACGGAGTCGTCTGAACCACAGACACGCGGTATGCTGGTGTTGATTGCAGCATCACCTCTATTTGACATCTCAAGTTCATGCAATCACATAAACCAATGACGCGTATGGTTGGCGTGTTTCACTTTCGCCTAATACGCTAATTTGCTAGATGGCACACGTAACTAGAAAATCACGGCTAACATTAAATGAAGCGAGAGTAACCGGCTACCAACCTGTACTCATAGTGAATGAAGAGATACAGAACTCAAATACACCACGCATAAATGTAGAAATGGGATTTGCTAAGATACAGTTCAATGCACGATCAAATGCATGTCCATGCGGGTACACTTCTAAGAAAGGTAGCTAATACCTTCATAGGCATTGCAATTTGAATATGTGTATGAATTGCAACATATCTAGTGTTGCTAACTCCCGCATCAACACGAGAGACTGCCCTGCAGTTATCTAGTCCTGGTGTCTGATTGGGTACCTAGTTGTAACTTAGGCAGTATATTCTTTAGTTGCCATGCCTCCTTTTATGCAAGGGGCTTGGACGGAATTGTCCTCATATCCATATTCCATCGAGGATTGAGTTATAGAGCAATTGGCCTTGTATCAATACCTACTGATCTACACGCCCAAAAATCAGTAATGCACATGACATGGATTTATGTTGTCCAATGAGACTGCCATGTATGGAGTAATATATTTTACAAATGCATTGAGACGAATGTTACATGATTGTTTTTAGGGCTCATTCCCCTAATTGAACACAATCAAGACAGTGATTACAGTCAAGTAATCAGGATAATTCATGAAACCTTCTAATCTCTACCAATTATATTGCCTGTGCTGTATTAGTTTGTGAGTTGTTCACGTTTCGAGAAATAATTGTAATCTTCAAGGTGACCAAGGAACGCAAATGCCATGTACAAGTTACACCTCTAGCTAAGTTCCACCCACACAATCGGTCGTGTTGGGATCGATCGATCCCTGAGCTCCCTGACTATGAATTTATAGAAAACTATACAGATAAGCTGCTAAATATTTTGAAACTAATTTGACTAGATACTATTTGGCAGCGACGTACAGCACCCAGTCAAATTAGTTTCAAAATACTCAACATGATATTTGTTAAATAGTAACGACATGCAATTCGTACAACAACGCATAGTCCCTCTTCAAGTGTGTGCTCGTGTCGTCATAATGGCGTCATTGATTATGATGACATTCTAAACGTCACGTAGTTAATTATCACGTCATATGATGGACGGATAAAGTGGAAGGGTCTAATGATGAATGAATCCTCGTCAACAACAGGGTATACATTGCCAGATTTAACAAAGCATTTGAGCATAGTTAATACTCGCTCGTCCCTTAACACTTGCCACGCTGATGTCAATAGTCTAGGTTTCACTGGATCAATATCAAATAAACTGGTGTACATTTTTCAACACATTTGGAGGAAGATGTTGCTGACTGCGACAGCACCATCACCAACCAAATATGTTGAAAAAATAACACCAGTTCATCTTTTAATTTAATTTGAAATTTTATATTTTCGACACCAGCGTGGCAAGGGTTACCACGGTCTATGGGATTTGATTTTTCTGTAATGTGAGGTAATCAATGCTACTTCAAATAAAGCACACCGAATTGTGTAAAACACCGATGGTGGGTGCTTGAGATGGAGGAATCTAGTTTTACCTATGCCCCGCCAATCCCTAGATAAGATCCACCCACGGTTTGCCCATAATAGGATCAATTAATCCCTGTACTCTTTGCATCTCAACTTCAGGAAAACTAAGCATGCGCACTGCTGAATATTAGGATATTAATTTGACTGTGTGATGATGCTGTATTTGGCAGCAACAATGCTCAGTCAAATTAATTTCAAATGTGTCTTTAATAATAAAGGCATACAATTCGTACAGCTTAACTGACTTGTAACAATTTAAGACAGTCTAGATAAGCGTTTAATCATTACCTAACTGATTAAGACGCCAGCCTACGCGTGACCTAGTTGATGATGACGTCACATGATAGACTGCGAAACTGGGTTCCTCAATCGTGTTCAAATCGTAAGGAAAACACGTTATTATATCCAAACGACACTGCTCGATTGTGCTATGCCACGTATAATGTACATTATCCAGCCACTAATTGCTATATTTTGTGAGGCTTTCTATGTAACCTTGTTTACTTGATAAGCATACCCGTATTTGTATTTGCTAGTGTGCACACCTTCAGTGTTCATTGCTCATTCAGTGAATTGTGATTGCACACGCCCGGGAAACTCATATTCGGGCTATATAGCAGTTCGAACTCAACAAGTCTAATTGCAAAAATATATTAACAGTAATAAATCGGCCAAATAGTTGTTTAATGTGTACCACAGATCGGTTGCATAACTGTCGGCAATTCACAATCCCGGGACATCAGACACCAATAGCAAAACACAATTGGTAAGTTTCTCTAAGCCTTTGCTTGTAAATGTATAACTGACCCAATTAATGAATAATGGAGGAATCCAGGTTTAGCTATGACACGCCCATCCCTAGCTAAGCTGCACACTCGCTTTGCCCATGCTGGGGCTTATTGATCCATGCACTCCCTGCCTCTCACTTTCCAGAACAGTATGCAAGTAAGCTGAGGTAGGAACAGCGCCCAGTCAAAATTAGTTTCAAATTAATGTCAACATATTCAAAATATAACACATATTTAGCAGCATGTTTATTAAATAGCACTGACATACAATTCATAAAACAACGCTGAGTCCGTCATCAAATAAGCGTTCATGGCGAACTTAGCTACGTCATCCATGGCGTAATTAATTATGACGACATCATACATGACGCGTAGTTGAGTATGGCACCATATGATTGCTGGAGAAACTGGAAATCATCCGTTGTGCAGGTTTATGACAGTGTAGATATGTACAGAATAGCGTTGGGGGACTAAATACAGGCGATCTGACCAGCTAACTCAGAAAAGTTAAATAATGATTGGTAACGTTTCAAATGAATATATGTGTCGATACACATCGGCGGCCATGTTGCTCAACGCAGTAGAACTTGCAAAGATAAAAATGCGCCTGCGCGCATGCGCGCGTGTGTGTGTGTGCGTGTATACGGCATATGCTAATGGTGCATTATTGGAATTGATGAAGTGCCATGTGTCTTGAGAAGACGTCCTATTTTCTTGTTAGTACATAGTACGAGGTGACGCGCCGTGATCTACGATACGTGATGAGTAAAGCTAAGCTGAATCGATTAGCTAGACGACGCCTGTATGGTCAGCCAGTCTATCAACGTGTGCAGGCTCTCAGGGATCTTACGGTTAATGAGTTCGACATTACTAGCCGGAACTAGCTAAGTCAATCTCACACGCTCTCTGTCCAAATATGGCGTATACGACAATCTTAGAAGGTTATTCTGTGTTAACTTGGGACACGAAATTTTGCTTCCAAGTCGCATCAACCTTAATCGTCCTTTTAACAATAGCGTGGTAGTATTATAGCCGCGAGCAGTGGAGGAAGCTACTCTGGCCACCTCTTGATTATCCGTGTTACTGGGCCGCTGATGAACCAATACGGTCTGGTATTGACTCAGGACCGGACCAGTAACCTCCGTTGTGAGAGACGGCTTCATATATATTATACATTTTGTAATATGTTAAATGAGTTATTTTGTATTCATTGTATATGTAGGATTCCAGGTTTAGCTATGCCCCGCCCACCTCTAGCTATGCCCCGCCCACACTTTCATCGTGGTGTGACCGATCCATCCCCGCTCTATCAGAACCTCAATTTCCAGACATCTATTCAGGTAAGCTACAACATATTTTGAAACTAATTTAACTGGGTTCTGTTGCTGCGTATGGCAGCAACAGCGCACGGTCAAAGTCGTTTCATAATATTCAACAGCATGATTATTAAATAGTAAAGACATACAATTCGTACAACCTGGCGGACAATTAAGCGCATACGAAGAAATAATTTGATCTTTAACGCCATTGATTTTTACGTCAGCCGACACGTCGCATAGTGATTATGACGTCGTATGATTAACTGAGCAAATTGAATCCTCCATTCTAGATTATATATGGCGAATTCTCAACATATGCCCATACTGTGCATAACTTTGGCGTTTTTAAAATACAAACAAATATGCCTACATCATTATACTTGTTAGAACGCAGAAATTCGAAACGATACAGCGTATGTTGCTAGTTCTTCTTTCAGTCAAGCCAAATGAGTAAGTCATTGCTTAAAGCGCTAGTGTTCCATTAAATATAGACACTCTTGCACGACATATGAGATGCCTGTTCGATTTACCCAGCATGCAATGCTACGCGGCATGCAATGCTACCCAGCATGCAATGCCCTGACACCCTAAGAATTAGCGCTTGAGGACGCCATATTCGTTTACTCTATTGTCTGCACAAGCCATACTTTCTCAAACGAAACCAACCTGCTTGCACGCGCAAACAGTCATTTGCCCTCCAACTCTGGAAGCGTATGCATACACGCAGTACATTCACGTAGTACATTCGACAGTCTGTATTTCAATACTGTTCAGAGAAAGTGTGTCAATTTCCATGAGAAAATAGGAGAACGCGTTTATATGCATTGACAGTAATTTGCGTGAAAATTGTTGCTATACTAAGTTGTTGCTGACTAAGGCACAAGCAACATTGCCGAATTATTATCCATACGCTTGTACTCAAGATATTACTATTTAGGTAACGTGAGCTTATACCTATATACGCGTTCTAGCAAATAATGTATGCTTAGCAAACTGAGTGCATGTTTCGTTGACAGATATGTGTATGTGATTGGAATGCATTCGTCGAGCAGAAACGTGCACACGGTAGCTCGGCGACATATTTCCTTCGTGCAGGCAACGCGTATTTTGGCCATATACTCACTCTACTTAGATTGTAATACTGAGCGCCGTGTGATTCTATCGACAACAATTTGATAACGTGTTGGTGCGTTAGTCAGCAACAAGTTAGTCAAATTGCTCTTCAAATCCGTAGAAAGTGTTGACTGAAATGTATCACGATTATTTTAGAATACATAAACTGAAAGCTGTTGCAGCAACACTTTTAAATACAATTTGTATCTGATATATAGAAGGTAGTAAGTGCATTACATACTAATTATTTTGACAATGATTTGACTGAATGTTGGTGCTGTCATTGATAGCAACAACTTTCATGCAAATTACTGTCAGTGTATATAAATGCGTTCTCCTATTTTCTCCTGGACATTGACAAACATTCTCTGAACAGTATTGAAATACAGACTGTGGAATGTATTGCCGTGAATGCACTATGTGCATGTTTACTCTTCCAGAGCTGGAGGACAAATGACTATTTGCACGTACAAACAGGTAGGTCTTGATAGAAAAAGCCTGCATTGTGCAGACAATAGACTAAACGAATATGGCGTCCAATAGTTCCAACGATTTCGGAGTCAGGGCGTTGCATGCTGAGTAGCTTTGCAAGCCGGTAGCATTGCATGGTGGGTAAATTGAGCAGGCATCTCATATCTCGAGCAAAAGTGTCCATATTTAATGGAACACGAGAGCTTTAATGCTATTTAGAAGTAGCGTATCTGGTGAACAATGGATTATATTTCGGGTCCATCATCGCAAGACACATGCATGTTTTCCTGTTATCTGCAATTATGGTAAGTGCAAGCGCGTACCGATGCAAATAATGAAGACATCTAATCTCCCACTCACGTATATGGCGTCATAATCAATAACGCCACATGTAGGCCGGCGGCACCGTCATATTTACATACTTAATCATGTGTAATAATTGCATGCCGTTAAAGGATGAAAATCTAAAAAGCATTATGTTGAATATTTTGAAACTGATTTGACTCTGTGCTGCTGCTGCTGCCTAGGACATCATCAGCGGCCAGTCAAGTTAGTTTCTAAATATTCAACATCTTACCTGTATAGTTAGCTTGAAATGTGCATTCTGGGAATTCACGGTTCAATGTAGGGCGCATAGAAATCGATCACAATACGTGCAGACAGTGGTCGGAGCTTAGTTACATACATTGCTTGAGTGATGTCATCCCCCATTCTCAGTATCGTGGGCAATATGCACAAATAAAAGTTAACGATCAACCGTATGTAGTGTATCTTAATCGCTAGTGTTCACTATGTTTTTAGAGAATTTGGCTAAATAAGAAAGCTAACAGTGCCGTGACCATGGACTACACTAAATTATCTAACTGACCTGCTACCGGTATTACGCTAAACCGGAGATGTTGCTTTAGATGATCATGCTAGTTGCATATGTGCACACAGCAAGCAAGCAGTTTCCATGGAGGCAGGCCAGATAACATGATACGATGAATGGTACAAATGTCGATCCAGGAGATATTCCCCATACCTCATTATAATGTGAGGTTCCACCGCACGCCAGCATCCTGGAATGTGTCTAGTTGGATGCAGTGCATCATGACCATGTTGTGTAACATCTTTCCATTCTACACTGACGAAGCATGCTGTACTATTCCTTGTCGTAGTAAACTAAGTATCTATCTATTTGTCTGAGTTACATCGTGCGGCAATTCCAAGGTCATGTAATCCTCGACACTAATGAAGCATACGGTTGAGGGATTTCTCTCTCACCAAATCCGTTATTTGCTAGTCATGAGATTATGCCTAGCTGGCCTCTGTAGATTTGGCGTAATGTTTAATTTTACTCGACACTAGAAACGTGTGGCTGGCCTTAAATGAACCGAGGGTAATCGGACACCAAACTGTAAGCACGGTGCATGAAGAAATACAGACATCTAATAGACCAGGGCCGTTGCATCTTTGAATCCGGATAACCTGAATCGGTGTAGTGGAAGAAATTCCAAACCGCTTGCCCAAAGAACACGGGGAGGCGTTCATTTACCACATATTTACACATTTCAATCTATGCTCCACTAATGTACATTTCCACTCTATCCATCCAGGATATGACGTCATAATTAACTACGTGACGTTTATGACGAAATCACAATCAGTGATGGCATGAATGGCGTAGATGTGTACGTTACGAACGCATATTCTAAGACGGACTATGCGTTGCTGTACGAATTGTATGTCTGTTTTTACTATTTAATAAAAGTATGTTGAATATTTTGAAACTAATTTGACGGGGCGCTGTTGACCCCTAGTCAAATTAGTTTCAACATATTTACCAGCTTATCTGTATAGTTTTCTGCAAATTGCTAGTCAGGGAGTTCAGGGATGGATCGCTCCAAACACGAGCGAGGTGGAGATTAGCTAGCTGTGAGCGGGGATTAGCAAAAGAATGGAAGGGTCAATTTCTAGATAAGCACCCCCCCACCACCCACCCACTCCCTTTGTACATGTGTTAGAATCGATTTGCTTCTTAGAAACGTTGTTTCCTAGAAGCGAAATTCCAACGTAACTATGCAGGTAAGAGTTTGTATCTTTTGACACTAATTTGACTGGGGGCTGTTGCTATGGGAAGAGCGGATCCCAATCGAGTCCGTTTCAAGATGTTTAACATAATTGAATGCCCAGCTTTGTGACACTGGCATTTTGAATTACGGTGAGCTGTCTAGAGATATTTAAGATGTTCGGTCTTCTTTCTGATGGGCCTTTCCATTTTTAACTATTCCAGCCCATCTCTATCTAAGCTCCACCCACACCTCGCTTGTGTTGGGATCGGTCGATCTCTGAACTTCCTGACTATCAATTTTCAGAACACTATACAGGTAAGCTGTTGAATATTTTGAAACTCAATTGACTGGGTGCTGTTGCTGCCATAGGCAGCAACAGCGCCCCGTCAAATTAGTTTCAAAATATTCAACAACATGTTTATTAAATAATAGAGGCATACAATTCTTACAACGTGACGGAGTTAAAGACCGATCTAATAGAATCAGTTATGACGCAATGCTTGTGAAATCATCCAACAAGTCGCTTAGCTGATTATGGCATCATATGACGACAACTCATCAATGGATACTCTGGAAAGGTGAATTGGATTGTTAGGTGACTATAATCATTTCCTAGATTAATGAACTCTTGCGCACACATTGAATCCAACAAAATATGCAAAACATAATAACAAATATATGTGGCTAGTCGGAATTGTTGTATAAAAGGAAAAGAGTATTCAGTAAAAATAGGCCAACACCATGAGATTAGAGGCCTCAAGTAAGTGGCAATCGATTATTGTAACTCTGGACCGTTTGCCTGACGCAAAAAATACAAACCACACTGATATATTAGTGGGATAATGCTTAACTGCGCAATTGAAATGTTTATACTATTTTATGAGCATCTCTCAACACTGGCCTAATCGATAAGTATGCATTCATCGTTCAGTCACTGAGATTGGGCACCCATCTCTAGAGAGGTAATCACTAACTTATACACATCTATCACCACATCCCTAATCGTAATCACTCAGCCAGTCTGATTGTGCATCCATCGATACAAGGGTAATCTACAATGTATGCATGTCTATCGCTGCATCCATAATCGTACTTGCTCGTCCAACGCGGAGGCAATCAGAGTGCGTGGCCATCGCCACAGGGTTTGTCAGTAACACTATTGTCAGGTATGATTATAATGTATGCACTTCTATCGCTACAGCCCTAGCCCGAACACGTTGCTTTGATTGGCAGGTGAGGCTGATGTAAATATTGGACTCTGTTTTCTCCATCTCATTCTGAGAGAGCGAGAGAGAGAGAGAGAGAGAGAGAGAGAGAGAGAGAGAGAGAGAGAGAGAGAGAGAGAGAGAGAGAGAGAGAGAGAGAGAGAGAGAGAGAGCGAGAGCGAGAGCGAGAGCGAGAGCGAGAGCGAGAGCGAGAGCGAGAGAGAGAGAGCGAGAGAGAGAGCGAGAGAGAGAGAGCGAGAGAGGGCGAGAGAGAGAGGGCGAGGTGGAGAGAGAGGGAGCGAGAGGGAGCGAAGGGACTGAAAGGGAGCGAACGGGAGCGAGCGGGGCCGAGAGGGAGTGAGAGGGAGCGAGAGGGAGAGAGGGAGAGGGAGGGAGAGCAGCTCGATGTACTAGTAGTAATGGAAGTTTACTTTATAATCTCAGTAGTGTTAGAACTAGTATTAGTAGTAATCTTTCTTATACTTATGCAACTGTTGGTAGTGTTAGTGTGTGAGTGCAACACTCCATATACATTCTACATATATAAACAGATTTACAGGATGTATAGGTGTCACAAGAAGAGTAAGAATGAACAACGAAATAGTAATTGTATGATCTTTATTAAAATGTCTTAGAAAAATGCCATAAGACCACTTTGTCCATTTAAAAAAACATTAAATAATACATCAATAATTAGAACTTTCTTTCGTTTGATCATATGTGATAATTAATTGCGGGACAGTCGCCAGCTATAGGGGCACCCTTTGATTGGCTCTCACTAGGCACCGGATTTCGAAGGGATGGGACTTATTCGCCCAGAAATCGAGTGTCAAAAATGTGTGTGTGTGTTGTTGCGCGTGCACACGCCCCTTTTTGGTACGCCATAGATGGGCAATTAAGACCCGTCCCCTCGAAAGCACGGTCCTTGTGAGAGACAATCAAAACGCGCATCTACCCCCTCCCCACTCCCCCTTCCTACTAACAAATACTCTGCATGTTCAAATGTATTTATATCTATGAGATATTGTCGGATTAAAGGTGAACGCGCGTTGCCGTGTATGCTCAATACGCACATGTGCACCTTATTAGAAATGAAATCATTTAAATTTGAAAATTTTAAAAACGTGACAAACCACAAAATTACAAGGGTCGACAATTCTCTGTTTCACTCGAGTCATCATTTTAATTGATATCCTAAACTCGCCGCATGACACGGATGCTTACCTGCAGTAGCCATCATTCACACTCCAATTCCCAGATCATCTTACTCTAAACCCACACACGTGTTCCAGTATTATGGTAAACGTGGTTATCAAATACGATTTCACGGGTACTGCACCAAATAGAACCAATGCCACTAGCAAGGTATTAATTGCAAGACTCTCACCATCGTACTACATTCTCTGCTATTGAGCAAAGCGAAACAGTGGAATTATATCCAACAAGTAACCTTTTCACCGAGAAATTCTCCGTGTCTTAATCCCAAGTCAAACAAACGTGATATTGTTCGAATAATTTTGAAATCAATGGAAGGCAGCACTGCGTCTGGTCGAAGCAATTTCAAAATGTCCCTCAGAATATGTAATGCGTTGTAAATAGTGTCCTTTTTTCAGGGAGTTCTTAGCCGTTAACCAGACTCATGGCAATCTCTGAAGAAAACCTAAGATTGCCACAAGTGTTGAACGTGCCTTCAACACATTTGGAGATGCACCTACTACACTGCTCATGGTGCATAGCTCACTAGGCGGTACACGTCCAATTACTCATAGTGTGGTATACCGTATAAGGTGCTGCAATTCACCTTTCCAGAGTATCCATCCATCGTCTGACTTCAAATGACGTCATACTCAGCTCGGCCCGTGTATGATGACGTCACAATCATTACTTCACAAAGGGTTCCATATTGACGGTCCCCAAATCTCAAACAGTCTGACACGTCGCATGCCTTGTATGCATTTGTAATTATTTGCTATTTAATAAACACGCTGTTGAGTATTTTGAAACTAATTTGACTGGGTGCTGTTGCTGCCTTAACAAGGATACCAAGATAACCATCATCGATATGCAGAACTTCTCATAGGGATGCCTACGTGAGTATGTTTAATCCCTCGTGTATCAACAGTGCCTCAAAGCGCTCAGAATAATACTTTATATACCATTAAATCAAGTTGATGGCCAATATTTTCCAAGATATTCTAATTTTAGAAGATTATTTTTTGCAAATGTATCGCTGACCTTTGTTTCTCCCCCACCCCCGACTTGATCATTAAAGTTGCATATTCACAGCACACTGGTTCAAAATAAAATTGTTAAAATTATATACTTTTAGAGGCTTACATTGTGTGCCCAGATGTAATGACACGAAATAAGTCATAGCATATGATGATTTCCTTACGTATAAATTAGTATTTTTTTTTAAATTGTCAAATTGAATAAGAGGCACGAGTCCTTAATTCAAATTCAGGCTAAATCTAGGAACTGTATTTATATGGAATGAAATCATCATATGTTAAACTGTATTTCGTTTCATTACATTGCGGTACACAATTTAAGCCTCTAAAAGTATATAATTTCAACACTCTTATTTTCAAGCAGTGTGGTGTGACTATGCACCTTTGAAGGGGTAATGGTAAAGAAAATGAAACTTTTTACTTAGCCAGTGTCTATCCGCAGGCCGAGATTAGGGTATGCTTGAAAATGTACCACTATAATAACCAGTCGTTATAGTGGTAAATATTCAAAAATACTCTTTTCTAGTTCTTTAAAATAGCCATGTCTGAAGACCACTGCAAAGTTGTTTTTGGTCAGTTTGACCATTACATTGTTATGTCGAAAGAAGATAATTCTATCGATATGATTTGCTATAGACACGGGCAGAGAGGCAAGCATATACTAAAACAATCTCTGTATCAATCGACAACTATTCTGCCATATTAATTGAAATGGTTCATTTTTGTCGGACCTCTACAGTAATGGCAACAGAGACTATTGCAATTAATGTAGCTGATACAAATCTGAAGGACAAGATCGTATATCGACATATAATCTTATATACACGAGTTTATGTACACCTAATCGATGTCAAATGGGCAAGCTGTTATGTTTGAATCCAACCTTGAAGATGTAATGTGAAAGTTATTACGGGAGATATAATATCCTCTGATAAAATATGATCCATTGCGATGATCGCTTATATTTTGCCATCATAAATCTGATGTGAATCTAATTATACGCTCTCATGCTGGTGTATGATAGGTTTATGCCGTCAGGGTTGTTCGCTAATCGATAAAAGCTTGAATACATACAAAGCCAATTTGATATGCTGTAGATGGCAAGATTTGTTAGATTACTGCCGTTTAGAAAGTAACTTAGCTAGCTTCTTCTTTGGTATTGCCCATATATCTGGTGCGAGAATATGTATACGTGTATGCGTATGCATGTATTTGTATGCATGTATGCGCGTATACGTGTATGCTCGCACGTGTGTGTGTTTGGGCGATTCAAGATATGTTCTTCCTCTGTTAAGGGCACTGTTAAATCCAATTATGAATACGTGCAGTTCTGAGGTCAGCATCAGAGTCAGTGTTTGACTACACATGGGGCCATATATGCATGTAGTGTACTGCCCGAAAGGCATACCTAGAGATTGTGATAGACATATTGGACTATTGAAATATCTACCACTGTCAACTTTAAGCTAGTTCACTGGCCAGTTGTCCTAGCCAGCCAGAGTACGTGGTGTGCCTATTGCATGCACCCGCCATTGCTTTTCTACATTTTGGCCTCAATTGTATAAACAAAGTATAATATTAACATGACCCCCAATATGGTTCACCATCACCTTGTCTGGCCATGTTGTCTACAATGTCAACATATACCGAATCCACTTCCCTGACTCGTTCTGCAGTTTAGCATCGCAAACAAAACATTAAGTTTTGGTCAAATAGCTTCGTAATTGTTCGAGGAGGATTGCAGACATTATTATCAACTAAAATCAGAAAGGGTTCCATCAAATAAACGACATGTTAACATCATGGTGTAAATATTACAAATCTCACATGAGAGTACTGCATTTCCAGATCCGAAACGATGCGAAACGAGATGCTACACTGAGATGAAATCGCACCGATGATTCAGCTACACTCTTTTAAATCTTGAAAAGAATGAGCATAAGCATTATGGGCTTTAGTATGCCTTATGGACTGATGAATAACCCCACACTGCAAGTATGCAAATACATTTATTTTGAATTCATTATATATTTAATGCCTACGTTCTATGCTTTTCACTAACATTTTCTCAATAGCTCATACATTACAATGAAGGCAAGCCGTAACACTCATAACAAGCCTGTCATGAGACACTTACTGTAATGCAGGCCATTCGCCCTCTCAAATGTCCAAACAGCAGATCGATGTCCTCGTCATGTTTAAAGCTGAGCATACATAGATTTACAGACCAAAAAGAGAAAAACAATCCGTGGACATGTACATGTGTGGTAACTGCAGAGTAACTGTCATTTGCACAGATAGCTTGGGGTGTTGTAATTACATTTTAAAAGCAATCTTAGGTGCGGGGCCCCTCATGGTACGGAACTGTAGGCCCTATCCCTGGCCTAACTGGCCTTGCATTAGTCGGGCCCTGCCTGTATAGGCTTGGTTTGGGGTGATGGGTGTATGGTTAATCGGGCTATGGCTGCATGGGTATCGGTAAATATGTAGTTGGGTCGGTATGTGTATATGCGATTGGCTAGCTATAACTGTATGGTCAGAAGTAGCTATTATGTAATAAGTCAGGGGTGGCTATATGTGCATGGATGGGTAAGAGAAGTGGGTATGGGTTGTACGTGATAGATTTGAGTGGGTTGGTGGGAAGATATGTGTGCACTGGTGTGTGTGTATATGTGTGGTTATAACCAGGTGTACAGTACCGTAGTAGTCGGTGTATTGGTTGAGTAGTAATTGGTATATATGATGGGCAGGGCCATTGATAGCGGTAGCAACAGGTGTGCACACTTACGCTGGCTGTGTATGGGTAGGGTAGCTATGCGTGTACTTTTGTGATAGCTATATATTGGTGTTGGCCAGTATTTCAAAACACGTCCACCATACAGACTCATATTTAGTCATACAAGTACATAGAGACACAGATTGTCTGTCTTGCCCTATCCCCGCCACCACCCAGCCCCGCCCCCCCCCCTCCAACCCACCCCACCAGCCCCACCACGCCCACTCCATGTCCTGCCATGCAATGACAGCCAGGCTCACCATAGTTAATGTAGGGTATATTTGCTGTTACAAACTGGCAGGTGATAGGTAGATTAGTACGTATGCCCAATGTAGAGCCAATGCGTATTAAGTACATGCTGGCCATTGACATGTTATGCATTGAGTCAAATTTAGGGAAACGCCGATCAGCAACAGGAGTAGCCTTATTCCGGTGGGATTAATTTCCTAGAATTCACTACGTGCATGGCATATGCCTGTTATAGGCCAGGGCCGTCCCAAACTGTACACATGTAAAAGCTGATTGTCTGATATAATATTGGAATTTCTAAGTCGAGTTCTGAATTTCTAAGTCGATATTTTAATTTTTTTATTTTAACGTCAAGTTTTGAGTTTCGACTTTTGAATTTCGAATGAGCCTTTTTGAGTGTTCGTACTTGGATGTGATATAATTAGCTCAGGATGCGGTTTTGTGAGATGTTGACAAAGGAATTCACCTAGATACACCCCGTTGAGAACTTCTCAACGGCGCGCAATCCACTAAACTAATGCGGGGATACGATTTGAGCGATTTAGCTTTCCTCGCGTGTGTGGCTTTCTTAGCCAGGACATTACCACAATATGTAAATGTGTCACAGTGCTAACGTTCATGTAGTAGTGTGATCTTAAATTAAGCGAGATAAACAGTACACAAAGCTGTAATCTTGGTGAATGAACCAATTTCACCAAAGGCTTTAGTTAGAGAGGCACGTTACGAATAGAGCAATGGCTTGTCCCAGAAGATCTATACTTATAATGATGGACAATGTGTTATGCAAGAGGAAGCATATCTGTCACTCAAGTATCTGACGTCATAATCAAACGCATGCAGTATTAACTGACGTCACAATCATAATGGCATTGCTATGTTACACATATCGATATGTTCATTACAAACCTGTATAAATTATGTCATTGACGAATTCACAAATTAATAATTAGTACGATACGGATTTTGAAAGTATTCTGACTGAGAGCTGTTGCGGCTATATGCATATATATTTACCCGCCAAATTAGTCTTAAAATAGTGAAGATGGTATCTGTATATTTATCCTCAAAGTGAGATGCTGGGAATTCATGTTTAAATGTTTCAAATCGATTCTGTAACGAATAAAACCAGGGATGGACATGGATAGAAAACAGTGAGCATTGTGAGACATAGACCCTTAATTAAGAGGGATACTTATTGTATTCGAAAACATAGTCCAATTAAATGTTTAGCCTCTACTTGCAATATAATAACCACAAGATATATGTCCTGCGTTGTTCACATGTTATTAGTATAGTACATCAAATTAGTGGTATGTCATCAGAGGCGGACACATAATACACCCACCCATGCTTTTCCCTTGTCAGCTGAAGTCAGATACGTTGCTGGCATAAAGGACATGCTTTCAGATACATCATCGTTATACACAAGCAGTTCCCACAAACAATCCGTGCTGTATACTGTCCCGGACCCGTTGATCATCCCGCAATTAATACTGCTGCCCGACTACCATGAATATTGATCATTGACGATTAAGCAGTGCTACTGTATCGTCCAAGTAGTACCACTTTACTGGCGTGTATATGACACCCGCTGCCTGAATAGGAATGCATTCTTTGATAGTAGTCGCATTGGCAAATGGCGAAAGTATTGTAAAATGTCGCAAGAATAATGTCTATCTTCGCATAAGTATCAAACTGACAACTACGCTGTATACTGGATGCAAAATGTGTACGTCTTTAGATGCAGTGAGCGTAACGACCACCCTAACCCTAACCACATCTATGGGCAGATAACAACACACACGTTTTACATTATAGTGAATTAACTATCATAAAACATAAATGGCAGTTAACGGCTTTGTGGTTACTACCTACCAACTCGAACTGCTATGGCACTCACCTATCTGGCTTCATAATAAAATACAGTCGCTCATTAACGGGCGTCACACTACAAAAGGCATAGCTCTTTTACGAGGGAAAGCTGTGATTAAACTGTGTGTGAATTGAGTACGTTTAGACAATTTACGTTTGAGGAAACATTTTATTGAATAGTTTGAAAACAAATTTGATTCTAGTATGTCAAGGTTCACGTGTATACATTTTTCCAACATGTGTACACTGTAGTAAGATCTTAGCTAGAAATGAACGGGTGAATCTAGAAAATGGTTCGCTTGATGTCGTCTGACATTAATTGCCAACTTGGATATTCTTTTGCAAATATAGCAATTCAATATGTAATCCAGTATTTGCTGTAGCATTATCTTCAATTTATTTTTAAATGGTTTGCTTCCAAATTCAGCCTACAATATATCTATTATCTAATTCAATGCCCATTTCCTGAACTCATTCTAGACTACAACAAACCACGTTAACATTAGCGGCATCAAATGTTGGCAAAACGTGACGTCACTGAGGAATAGATTAAGACACATTTTTCGTGTATTCCGATCTAATCGTGTCGCAATTACTGTGCTCTGTTCAGTATCGTTCAGATAGGATATTATGCATTTAGAAACGATTTAGTTTCGCATTGGTCATAACAATGCATACGCCTGTACACATATGGTATTACGGTCCAGAGTTTTCATTGTATATATTACCATTTGATTAGACCGTATTTATCCTAGCTGCGTCACCAGCAGCCGGATCAGTCGATGGATTGAGGAATGGAGTTTTGGGAGTAGCTAACAACAAATATTGAAATCCTGAATTGGGTCATGTAGCATATGAGAATTTGCAGCCCACGGTGCAGAACAGCTATATCCAGCTGACTCGGATCTGAACCCTGCACATATATTTTGTTTATGGATTCACATAGATTAGCATGCCACGCCTTGGATATGCCGGGCATACAACACCGTTTTATATGTTTTGATTGCATGTTAATTGCTCTTATCTCAATTGTGGAATTCAAAGATGTTGGAACGAAATTAACATTTCGTGACCAGTAATTTGAACCAATAGTATACAACTAATAGAGAGAGGCAAACGAGTATAATTATATGCTTAAAATCACGTTCCTGGAATCCATAAACTAGGAGCACCTATAATTACGACTGACGTCATTATCATCTGAACGTAGCTATCTCCATATTGATCGATCTGAAGCCATAGCTCACTGACACCCAGCACAGTATGGTTAGTATGTGCATATCTGATCACCATTCACTTCTGAATGCAGCCATCTACATAGTGATTAACATCGCCCCCTACACCATTACCGTACAGTAAAATTGTGGAGGATGTAAATGCGCATCAGTTGGTCATAGGCACCGTTTAGCTGTACTGGATATGGCTATACCAACGATTCCATAGTACTAGGACACGTAAGCCACACCAGGTGAGACAGACACCAATTATCATAGCGTTGTGAATATGTAAATAATATGTATTCTGGACTGACATCGGTCACGATGGAAGCACTTCATACATGCGTGTGGAAACTAGTTAGGGCAAGAACGTCGCTCCTGTATGCTTTGCATCGATATTGGCATACGTGTGTGTAGTTAGAGAAACAAATGTACCACTATCAGATAGCTCCAAACTGTACACTAGAGTTAGTCACATATATTATAATGCCATGTCTGCATAGTCCGTTCGTGTGTTCAGCAGTATGTGTTTCATTGTGTGGGATTCACAGAATACACCACATCGTATACCACTCTCGTACATTTCATTAAAGGGCGGTATGTTCACTGTTGCATGAATATGCACTTCCGATTAGTAAATTAGATGTGACGTATTGCCTTTATTTGATATTGTGTATAGGAACCTAAAATAGCTTAACTAACTTAGCGTAGCACTAATGATTACAGCTGAGCCGGTGTTAGCAAGGAGTGTAAACCTATTCTGTGCAATGTACGCAAGTGACTGATGTCGCAATCACATATGGGACATGATAGCTCACGACACAAGTCACACAAGTAAAAGAAATATAACTCTATCACGAACGTGGAAAAGATTACATGTGAAGTATACGTCTTCGATAAATGTACTATTTATTAAACATTAAGGTGAAGATTTTGAAACTTTACAGGACAAGACTAAGCTCACAATATCATAGCACTAGGAACAATATGCGGCAACCTACGAGGCACTCACAAAGCATCATATTGTTGATACCAAGTAGATAATATACATGCTTTCTATACCCCAGTCACGATTACTCTTTTAACACTCATATCAGCCAAAACGGCTTCTGCAGTGGGCTTGAGAAATGCCCATTTGCACACCAAGACACGCCTATTTTTTAAAAGATACACAATGGCTCGATAACAGGGCCAGTCGTCCCACTTTTAAATATTAAAAAATAGTATTATTTTCGTCTGCAAATGAATATTTACTAGGAGAAAATTCAAGGTTAAAAGCGTTAACGCATGGCAGCCATGCCTGGGGAAAATGAAATATGTCACGCATGTGTAGCGCAGATTGACTGGTTAGGTACGGACCGTCCCAGCAGCGCTGGGTACAGAACAGCCAGACGGGTACGTTCCAAGCACCCACCCCTGGATAGGACGATACGTGTGTGTAAAGCCATATACAAGAGGTTCGTAAACAGTTCTCGAGATCGACTAGCGCGCATGCGCGCTGGTCAGAGATTGCTAACCAACACGCAGTAGCATTGGAGAGAAATAGCATCTTATTTTGTACCGATTTGGTACACGTAATTTCTTTAAATTATAACTTTCTCGCCATTCTTTGGCTCGATCATGACCGGAATGAAGAGAGGATGCCGAAATTCTGTACTATTTTAAAGTCGTCCCAGAATTGACCGATTTATAGCTAATTAAGCCAGCAAATTCCTTTCAAAATAGTGAACCCCATCGGCTTAGCGCATGCATGCTATCAGTCCATGAGTACGATAGCGCGTCACGTGACCCGCTTCCTGCCTCTGAAGGTCGCTAGTTGATTGGCTGAGGCGATCCATCTGTGACGTCACAGGCAGTATAAAAGCTGGAACATTAGATTCAGCAGCAGTCAGGTGGTGGTGAGGTGCCTGGTCTGAGAGGACGAGTCGTATAGTACTGCTGACTCACAGTAGGTACCAAACATATACTGCAGTGCCATTAGGTTTTGCGCAATCGTCGTCTCTGGGGTACTAGCCATCACATCCGCAGCCGCCAGTTTTTGTAAGCTCCCGGGAGGATATCATCCGGGGGTGGGGGGGTCCAATAAAGAAATTAAAGTCAGGTCACCCAAGACACTACTACCGCAAAGGGACCTTTCATGTGGATGAGCATTTTGGCCCCGATGTAGCTCGTCATCAAGTACGTGGGGTAAGTGATGTGCTCGATGGTAACTCGCCAGATCTGCCGTGCCATGCCGACCAGGGGTGTAATCAATTCGGACATAATGTGTTAGTCCTTTAGACAGTTTGACCACCGTTAGAGGACATTGCCTGATGCATCATGTTAGCTATTCGATGAACAAACAACAGATGCGCAGACATGAGGAATATACAACACAGCCAGCTCCCATAATCCCAGAACTGTGGTGTGCAGACTGGAATGCGGAGACGCTTGCTCATGAATAGACAACAACAGACACGCAGACATGAGGAATATACGCATGGATCCAGGAGGGGGTACGCCCTTTATCCACGATGGCTAAGTATTATTATCAGAGGTTTGGGGAGTGCCATATGTACAATTGCATTCTCTACATGACTAGCCAGATAATAATTTTTAGCAGTGTACGGTCATGATAATGGAACAATAACATGACAAAGCTGGTCACTTAGCTGTGGAAAGATCAACAGAGTGGATCAAACATAGATTCCACTGGATTGGGATACACGATAGTGTCAAGGCTTAGGTCGTCAAATGCACCACCTGTCAAAGACGCGCTATTGGCCAGCACCACACCACGCCATTACAAACTAAAATTGTGGGTGCACCGTGGGAGCGAGTGACTATTAATGTTCTCAGTCCCTTGAATATGACGGATGAAGGAAACAAATACATATATTGCGTATTGCAAGATTATTTTACGAAGTGGGTGGAAGCATTTGCTTCACCGAAACAATGAGCATCCATAGTAGCAGAGGTTCTGTCCAGCATTCGGTGCTACCGTTTTGGAATGCCCTATGAGTTACATTCCTGCCAAGGTAGTAATTTTGAGAGCTGCTTGATCTGTGAGTCAAAACCAGAACAATACCATATCATCCGCATTGAGACGGGATGGTAGAGAGGTTCAAAAGAACTCTCGCGATGATGTTGACTAAGGAAACACACCTTGATTGTCGAGATTGGTATCTTCAACTCCCCTATGTACTCATCACGTACCGCACTTCAGCACATTCCAGCATGGGTTATGCCACTGCTCGGTTAATATTGGGCCAGGAATTAGCGTTACCCTTTGATCGGGCCATGCCCAGAATTCCAGGGGAGAAAAATTCATCCTCTCTCTATGTAGAGCCCATGTGGCAATGGCTAGAACAGGCCCATGAGCTAGTGAGAGAAACACTCTCCATTCCACTGTACACCGGCGTCAGAAAACCTCGCATGACCGACGTGTCCATGGGGGTTCATAAGAGGTTGGATAAAATGGTTTGATTTCACGATACGTGACATTCTGCAAACGTGCCGAGTAAACTGAGCTACCAGTGGAATGGCCCCTATGTGGTAGTAGGTACGAAGTCGGACGTGACCTAACAAATCCGCGCCTTGGATGGCATGACCTCAGTCATCCACTTCGATCGTCTTAAACCTTGTGTTCGCGATGGCCTGGTGCCAGAGCTTGGACTGGACGATACGCATACACTGGTACCCAGACCGATGTATCTATGGAAAAAGGTATTCCCGGCCTTAGCACAGAGCACCGCGGTGCCAGTTCAGGCCCTCTCCTACCAAGCTGGGATTTGGGTGAACAAACGTCTAACGCTGAGTACAATGATGAACCACGTACTCGCCCTCCCATTCCTCAGAGCGAGTCTACCGGGTCTGGGAAGTCGTATCTGAAGACTTTCTCGTTTGTACTGTCCATGGGGAAGGACAGAAACCCCACTTATAGAGTTGCCATAAGCGGAGGCTGAGGCTGCCCCAAGACATGCTGCCAGCAGAGTGGAACATGTAATAAATAGCATGGACGTGAAGAGGCTTGATACGGCCTTGGCATGTTATGGATAAGATGAAAACTGTACAGCTCGGAGCACCAACCTTCCACTCCATAAAATCTCCGGAACCCCTACCCACCCCCGTCCTTCCCCCACCCCCATCCAAGTCGCATCCGCAACACTGCCCCCACTCCAACTGGCATCCTTAATTTCCGCACCGAGCTCGGGAATTGCACGCCCCATCCTTCGCACACTCCACTCGTCGTCTCTTGAATGACCATCTTCAAATATGAGAGAGTTTGCTGTTTCAGGAGAGGTGGCCTCCCGCACCTCGGTCACCCCCTTGGCCGATGGTGGGCGTGGAGGCAGCCTGTTCAGCAGACTCTCAGCTCGATTTCTCCCAGTACTTAAAAACTATGACAGAGGACCAACCATCGTGTAGCTACTAGCCATCCGCTTCCGCAAACGTTCTTCTTCACCTTTTCCAGGGAATGAGCACCGTCCGCCGTTCGCCTGCAGTTTTTCCTAGCAGCTAACTTCCGCATCGTGCCATCTCGCATTCCAAATGTGTTATACCTCAACTATTGTGACTCTAGAACTTTTTCCGGACCAATGACTAATAAGTACTCTGTTATTGTCATAGTATTATTGGAGTACTTTTATGTAACAGGTACTGATGACTAATAGGTACCGCCCGGTCATTTGAGACCACATTTTTATAGTTTATTAGTGTGTATATATTATTCTTATTTTTGTGCATAAACACCGTCAAAGTCGTGTGACCTTCTATTTTACTGTACTGTGATAAGTTAGTAATATGGCAGTAGCCATCCACGTTATATGTTTTGTTTATGTTATTTACAAACTCTTGGAGCACAGTGCCACTAGGTTACATTATACAGCAATATCATCTGCACCACCTTCTTCCCCGCACAGCATCGATCTTTCAAGGTCGCTGTTCTTGTTCTCATTACATGGATATAGCATTCGGTCGACTAAACCTGGACTATTTTAGCTCGATAGTGTCGGTTTATAGTAGTAGGGATGATTACTCAGTAGGAGTCATTTTGCGTTAGTCTCTTTTCCCGGAGTAGCGGATATGTTACACCGCACACCGGCTAGATTATATAAATTGGCCACATACCTTAAGGCCTCCATTATATGAGTAATTGTATACACTCCACCAACCTCTTGGCGTATTAATTGTTTGGGCTACCCTCCGTCACGTTATTTCACGCTGACATTAGAACTACTGGGGTTCCAGTGCGGCTAGAAATAAAATGACGATGACCACATACACCTCCCCCTGTATCTTCGAATACTAGCTAGTTAGAAAGACTGTACCAAATTAGGAAGCAATGCGAAAATATTATTATAGTTACTGGCCTGCAGTGCATCTCTAGGCGACAGTGGCCATAACGTCAGGTAAGTGTTAGTTCCCCGGGTGCGGATCTCACATGATCCGTCCCCGACACACTGGTGATGGACAGGATTCAGCTCTCCATCTAACTTCATAAATGACTGTGTGCCGTCTCAGACACCCACCCCCAACGCCCTCACGGCAAGGACCATGCTGACGAGTCATCAACTTGACCCCATGTACTAGACCTTTCCCGAGTAGCAGCAAACGAGTACGAGTGTTTGACTGCTAACAATATTAATTATTGTATGTATTTAATTATGTCCCCGCCCTAAATGGCGGTCTGGGACCGTCACACCGCTGACACCAACAGCGAGGATGAGACCGTGATGTTCAAATTCCACAGCGATGGTCGCATGGCCCCACTGGAACGTGAACGTTCCACGGGCTCTAGAAGTTTGTCTTTGTATACTTCAAGGGCGTGTAACACCAAATCCACAACCCTGAGATCCACATCTAACCAGCAGCCCCATCCCAATGCACAGCGCACTGCCAGTACAGTGGAATGAGCATATCCGTCAGACCAGCACACGCCTGGAGGCTACACATGGGTGTGTTGTATCGATAATAGCATGCACAAGAGAACATGCTTATTGGGCTTGTGAAACGATAAGTTGTAATGAACCACTATCGGTTATCTCCAAACAGTCTATACTAGTGTAAGGCACTTGTATTTAAAGACAACCTCTGCATAATATCGAAGTATATGTGTGCATGTAAGGTGATCGGAAGGACGTGATTTATTGTGCCATATTTAGTTGAATATACAACATCTTATGTCACTCACCTTTCGCTAATATGCGGTGCACACACGAGATAGTTGTTTAACAAACAGGCACGAAAGTACTGCTTTGATGTCATGAGTAATTCACAACTTCGCTTCAGCTGCTTCAGCCGCCATATTTGAAAGCATGTGAGAGAAATGTGCGTTGTTATTGATATGTCACCTAAGCCGTGTGTTTTTCTCAGCGAACATTTTCTCTAGACGAATGACTCACGACCAGTCATAGTTAAAATAGTATAAACGAGCGACCCTGTTAGCAAACGGCCTTTCCGTGCATGGTGGCTAAGCTGATTGCTCTTATGTGTGGTCTGCATTAGGCGTGTGTTTAGACTGTCACAGACGCACGTACATCTAATGTGCAAACATACATTTTTAAATGTAGCTTTTCCCTGCGAAAAGGTGATAGGGAGTAAGGCCAAATAGTACTCAAGCACATTGCAATAACCATTATCAAATACAAATGTTAATACTCACATTTAAAAAGATCGCATTAACCCTCGCACGTACACAGCATCAATTAACGGCCATACAGGCTATATGCTTCACAATGGCATATATTCTTTGATTTGAGTCAGCTTCTAAATCATTGTCAAGGCGTTCACTGAATGTGTATGCGTCAATACATATGTGTCTCTGGTACGAGCTGACAATAGTATTGTCCAGAACCTTATAGTTTCCTGGTATACTTGTTTTGAAATTCCAATAGTCTGCAAATAGTATGCATGGATTACTGGATGCCAGGCTACAGATATTTTGACTTCTAAAGAGCACGCAATGTGCAGATAAAACAGTGAGACACTGACGCTATGTATGCTGTTTTACAGCAAGCACATCTTAGGCGCCTCATGTACCTGTTTAAAGAGCAAACGCTGTCCATCTAATTCAACACAAACTCGTCCATCACATTATGTGGTGAGTCAGCATTATTGTCGGCGGCGATCTTCATTGGAAAACAATCAAATGGACGTCGCAACGAGATATGTTGTTATTTACGTGCGACAAGGCGGGCGTCTGGGATGGTTTTATTTGAAATCCCATCCATAAAAGCGTGTACTCCACGAGCGTGGATCCATTTTTTGGCTATCGATTACGTGTCAAGTAAGCAGTTCTCTTGAATGTTATAGAGAGAGCTTAGACTACCCTATTCAAGTCTCTGAAAACAAATCTCTATTTCAAGATAAGCATACTGATAAGATGCTACATACCATGGATCTAGTTTTATTTGATGTTGTTGATGACCAACATTTTCCCTGCTCCCGGTCATGATATGACTTTGAGATAATGTTCCGAATGTAGTTTCAGTGAGTATCTCAATGGTCCAGCAGTAGGTGTGTGTGTGTGTGTGTGTGTGTGTGTGTGTGTGCGTGCGTGCGTGCGTGCGTGCGTGTGTGCATGCGTGCGTGTGTGTGCGTGAGTCATGGCACTGTGCTGTAAAACAACTAGAGGCATGCCCATATATAACGCGTCTCCTGAAAATTTAATGTCAGTATATAAATATATGTGGGTGCATACATAGTTTGTGGTAATTACCAATGCTGCACGTGGATATCTGACCAAGTATGGCCTTTTTTGTTTCAGGTGTAGTATGCAGCTTTGCAGCGCCTACATTGGACCACTTGTACAAGGTGGTATAATATAAGTTAGCATTGGGCGCAGTCATCTTAAACTCATGCAACTAGCATTCTAATAACCTCCAAACATTTTAATTCAGATAACTAATGACTAGATAGTTATGTTTGTTTGTAAAGAACACACTATGTACCATGATATGGGTCAAACATGCTATTTCTTGTGTCAAGAAATACCTATTATAATGCTTATATTTACATTTTCAGAAAAAAAATAAACTGAGAGATTTCTTCTAGGAATGCCACTGCCTTAAATGTTATTAATTTTAGTGTGCCACACAAACAGACACTCTTGGCCGGCCGGTTAATAAATACAAATGCAAGAATATGTTCATGGAACTGGATAGTCTGAATGGCGTAGAGACGGCATCCTGCTGAAGAGATATTCATGCAGTTCAGCATTCTGAGGGCATCTTTATTATATGTACTTGGAGTGAAGGATGTGAATACAACAATCAGATTCCTGGACAATGTAGGCTACTGTGTTGATACTGTGACACTACTTGGCCGTTCTGGTCTGGTATTGTTCCAGTACGAGCACAGTAAGCTACATTATCAGGGATTTGGGTGAAAAACATTCTTGACTGTTCCTAGTTTTGGCATTACACAGCCATGTGTTTTTTAGGAAATTCTCGGGAGAATAGTAGTGGGCAGTTAAGTACAGATCTGGCAGTATGGTCTTCTGAATCTGGAACTGCAGCAGCAGAGCAGTATGCTGTTTGTTTACATATTTGAAAAGTACGTTATGATAACCTCACAAAAGCTGTGCCGAACAGAAACACCTTGCTTGCAGGCTGGCTCTAATAGCCTAACTGGATATTGTCAACCCTGTCGTGACTCTAAGTAGCAGAGAAGCGATGACCAGGAACCTGGCCTGCGGCGTGTGTAGCCCATGGCGTCTGTTCAGATAACGTGTTTTACGTGTCTTCTGATATTGGTGCAATGTCCTGCAGATGACGCTCAGCCTCAGTCAAGGGCAACAGCCATACATAGCTGTGTCCATCTGTTTCGCAGCAGACCAATGCCTCGTTACTAGTACCATCATGGTCGTAGGTGTAGATGCATGGACATCTTTTTTATTTCATTTTGCAAAAAATAACGATTCCATAGTTAGCGGATATTTCTATATGTGTACATACATTTGCATTACATTGGAGTCACATAAATCAGCACAGAACGCCTTGACGGCAGTGGCACAGCAATGCCGATAGTATAGGCTTTGATTATATATTGATTGCTGGTCTCGTAATGAGTCAATCCAAACATGTCGGAGCGATTTAATGTCCTCCACGCTGTTTTTAACCAAAATTATACAGCTAATAGAAACGAATAAATCGGTCACTTGTATCGCCCACAGCTCTACCATTTCCAGGAATTGATTAACTCAAACATACATATTTAGGACCGACAGCATCCCCTATGTTGATTGAGCTGGAGCCCTACATCACTGAGACCGCATTTGCAAAGAGTAATTATCCACATATCTGTTTGCGGTGTACCCTTTGCACAAAAAAAGGCGTTCACTATGGAACATGATTTACAATGCATGCATTGTGGTGGTGAATATTGTAAATCTCATTCGAGCTCGATTCTTAGCAAAAATGGTCCGGTCTTATTATGTTGAACATAGTCAATAGATTGTTTGTAGTTGTTTTGAAATTGAGATTCTGTGAAATAAAGGTTGAAATGGTTAAGCACACCTTGTAGCTTTCTGCACGTGGCATGGTCGCTAAACTGATGTTTCCATAACACAAGCAATGCTATGCAGCATCCAACATGCGAGGAAGAACACCAACTGCCAGTTTTCTAGATAATAACTATCACGTACGCATGCATAATGAGTACTAGTTACACGTGGGTGCTTTGCATTGCTGTCCATGTGCAATCAGATATCCATGCGAAACCATGTTTCTATCATGTGGCTTCTAAGGACATATCCAAGAGCATGCCCCTTGCATTAATAGAACAACGATGACATAAATATATGCTTTCGATGTGTTACTCAAGTATATTACGCCGTAATCAAATTTGTCGAATGATAGCTGATGTCACAATCATAATGGTGTAGCTCAGTTATGAAAATTGTAAAATACTGTCCCAATATTGAATGCATACTATATTGTTGATGAATATAGAATTTCATAGAATTTTCTTGGATATATCTAAACTCGTTTGACTGGGATATGGTGTTGCCTTCGACACCAATGCACCCCAGTAACTTATTTAAAGGAGTACCTGTTTAATTACCTTGAAATTAAGATTGTTAGAATTCAGGGTTAAAATTGCATATATTGATTTCAACACACTGTGGGCAAAGCCTAGCTAGAAATGGGCGGGGCAAAACATAGAAATGCACCTATCATGTATGAATACTATTTTATATCTAGGTTTCTCATAATAAACAAAGTCAAAGAGGATCAAAAATCGCACAGTCCAATGCTTAGCATTGGTTTAGTTTATGAAACAGATGCCAAACTATATACTATATACTATGTATAGATGGTACGAATTAGGTATGAGTCGAATTTGTCGAATGTGTATGCACGCATCAGTGCACACATCCTGGGAATTCCAATAACCAAATGAGACCTAACCATATAAAGACTTTCGATGAGTGCACCATTGAGAATACAGAATCGCAGCTTTTAGTCGATGAGCACATCGATTCTATATGAAAGGTAATCTTAAATGGATACACTTCGCAAGCTAAATTTCACGCTGATTAGATCACAATTATATACAATATATAATTGCATTTACGGTCATTGCTGAAGTATGCATCTTGCATGTGTTAGTGGTATAGTACAGAGATGAAGTCACATTAAAAAGATTTCCAACTCGAGGATCGCAGAATTGCAACAAACCTTCCTAGATTGTGTTCGACGGTTGCCATCTAAAATGCAATTGGATGAGAACCACACATGGAAAGGCGACGAAACAAAAACAATGGCAGCATTTCACAAACAAATATATGATGGCACAATGCATGGCACACATACCACACTAGCTCATTGTACCTCTCGAGCAGACATATATATTAAAACCTCAGAGCACAATAGAGGTTTGGATTTCCCTTGACAACAATGTACAATGAGACACTAACATTTTAGAATGTATCAAGTTAGTAATGGTCTAAATTCTCAAGCCTCCCAAATTGTTCAACGATGGCAAACTCTCCATCTGCATACCAGACACGGTAGCAAATGCTCTAAGTTAAACATACATTTGTATAGAGGACGATTATTTCCCATATCAGTTTTCATTTGTAAAACCTGCGTAGAAGATATGTTACATTTCTTCTTAAAACGGTCTTATTATATTTTATAAGGAGTACGTCTAGTCCAACGGTTGCATCGTATGTATCCATGCACACACGACCGTGTTTGCAACGGACTCATAGTTCTGTCAAACATGGAACATGAATGTATTTTAAGGCAGGACAAGCCTATATTTACACCACTGGCAGATGTTAGTGTTTAAATAAATGTGTATTTATTCTGCCGTAGTCAAAGGAAGTAAAGCATTGCTCTTATGCATTATGTAAACGTGCATGATGTGCGGTTGTGGTGAATTACCCCAGATAGGGAATTTCATATTAACATAAAACCTGGACCCAGCCGCTGAGTATCTGGGATTTGTACAGGCTATCCGCGTCGGGTACCAATTTTATGACACCACAACATCTAGAACATTTTCTAATCACATGGATATTGCATTCTGTGATGGTATTTCCTTTCAGAGAATCGTAGACATTCGGCTACAGTGTCCCTACTGAGAAGACACCAGAGAATGCTGCGGCTTATTGTGGGAAGTCTGCAACAGATTACTTTGAGCTTTGCAGATCCTTCCCCCCAAACACACACACACCCCACCCACCATTCCAATCCACACCCCAACCTTCAGATTTAATAACGACTGTGCTTAGTGTGAGTATATATATATGGGCCAACAGATATATGAATGATGGTTCACGATCGTAATTAATCGTGTATTTATCTATTTTCGGGAAATTTAATTTGTGATGAGAGATCAGTTCACTCTAATAAACAACTATTCTGTCTAACTCCCATTTGCTTCTGGTTGGGCAGGTCTTAATCGCCCATATAGCTAGTGACAAATAGGCGTGCGTGTTGTTGGGCGTGTTTGCACAAGAACGCCCACTTGCACACGGCCCTTTTTGTCACTCCATATATGGGCAATTAATATCCGCCCCACCCCACGAAATAACGTGGCATGTGGGAGACAATCAATAAGCGCGTCTATCGCACCCTTACAAAAGACAAATGCAGTGTATTTCCTAATTTATTTTTATCTATGATATACTGTCTCATAATCACAAACAGAAAAGGCCGACGGTCTACAATTCCTCACTTCACATGATTCATCATTGTAATCAACATCCTAGACTCGATGCTGGACCAGGATGCATAGCTTCAGTAACCTCCATTCACTCGCCAACCAGCATACCACAACATCTTAAAGGATACTGAGGGCAAGTCTTCGGGTATGCTGCCAAACATCCTTATGAAATAAAAGCTCCCTCGCGGGACACGCATGGGACCGATGTCAATAGTAATGTGTTACTTACACGACACTCATCATCTTACAACATTCACTGCACGAGGGGCAACTGTGAAATTATATCCGACGATTACTCTTTTCATGGATAAATTCCGCATATCTCAATCTCAGGTCAAACAAACAGAATATATTTGAATAATTTTGAAATTAGTAAACCTGGAATCTAGTGGAAGGCAGCAATGGTTTCCAGTCGTATCAATTTCAAAAAAAACAAAAAAACATTGCAAAGCATTTACTTTTCAGACATTTGTTTAGGGTAAACCAAACGCATGCTAATGTCCCACAAGAACTGCCTTTGTTCTAAGATATATGATGCCTTATCGACTGCAGAAAAGCCAGATTGCAACACGTGCTGTTATCTCCTTCAAGACTGTTGCAGAAATATCCACTACATCGCTCGATGTGCCTATCTCACTATGTGCCAAACTTGCAATTAATTTAATAAATTACAAAGCCTTGTAAGTGTGCTATTTTTAGAAAAAATATCTAGATATTGAATCAGCGCTAGTGCGTGGCTTGCAACAGCAGTTGAAATATGGAGATAAAAAGTCGTAGGTGCTAACTTACATATCCAAATATATACATAACATATAGCAACGCTTTTTTAAAGCTTTGAACATTTATGTATATGCATTTCACTTGTGTAATAATGAGGGAGGTAAGCTGTTAAATATCTTGAAACTAATTTGATTGGAACAACGTGTTTCCAACAACTCTGAGTTGAATTAATATCAAAGTAATCAAAATAAATTGTATTTAATCGAACTCGATATTAGCGTGTTGGTAGGTCTGGTTCAAAAGATTAAAGTACTATCGATACTTTGCAACGAGTTATTAATCCAAAATATATCGAACTGTGCCAGATTTTCTTTATTTGTCAACCGTCTGTGATGATCGGGCAGGCGATTATGTGGTTACATATGCAGTCACCCTGTTTTCAACATAAGCAAACATGATTTTAGTTAATTCATCAAACCCACTTTTCAGATGCACAATCGAGGAATCAAGTTTTAGTTATTTTCTCAGATAGATGAATGGACGATTATGGTTAAGAATTGTATCTATATGATTTGATTTAGACATCGCCAGTGCCACACCACAGCTTCTACAACAATCTGTGCAGCAATCGACTACTATTCTACCATATTAATTGATATGAATCATTGTTGTCAGACCGCTACAGTAATAGAAACAGAGAATATAAGAATTGATGTCTCTGATACAACTGTGAAGGGCAAGACCATGTATCGACATAGAATCCCCTATACATGGTTTTATGCGTACCTAATTGATGTCAAATAGGCAGGCTGTTATGAGTATCTTTAAATCCAGCCTTGACGATGCGATGTGAAAGTTATTGCTGGAGCTAAACATATCCACGGTTACAATCTGATCCATCACGTATATTGTTCTATCATAAAGTTGATGTGAATCTAATTATATTCTCTCCTGCCAATCTATGATAGGTTTATGCAGCGCTGGTTGTTCGCTAATCGATGCAAGCTTGAATACAAACACAGCCAATTTTCCCTGCTAGAGATGGCGAGATTTGTTTTTCGAACATTGGATTACTGGCGTTTAGAAAATGACTTAGCTAGCATAATCGTTGGTATTGCCTATAATATGTATGATGCGAGAATATGTGTGTGGGTATGTGCGCGCACGTGTATGTGCCTGCGCCCGTGTGTGGTTGTACGATTAATGATATACTCTGCCTCTGTTGGGGCCAGTGATAAGGGCACTATTCAATTCAATGATGATTGCATACACTTCTCAGATCAACATCATGGGCCGTGTTTAACAATATATTGGACCATATATGCATGATGTTTACTGTCCGAAATGGGAGTCCTAGAGAGTGTGGTAGACACGTTAGAGTACTGAAATCTATACCAATGACAACTTCAACCTCTTTCACTAGCCAGTGGTCCTTGCCAACCAGTTTATGCTGTGTGTCTATTGCCTGCACCTACAATTGCTTTTCTACCATTTGGCCTCCACTTTATCTGAAAGTATACCACTAACATGTCAAACAGTATTCTTCACCATCACTTTGTCTCACCATGTTGTCTGCCATGTCCTCACATATTGAATCGTCATCCTAGATTCGTGCTGTTGTTTACCTGTGCAAAGAGCATTCCAAGTCGGTTGCACATTCAATTTCAATCAAATTACATCGTAACTGTTCGAGTAGGATTGCAGAAGACATTATCAGCAAAATGCAGATATGACTGGCATCAGTTAAAAGGAATATTAACAGCATGAGCACGGATGAATCCAGTTTTAGCTTCCCCCCGCTCGTACAATTACAAGCTCTACCCACACTTTGCCCATTTTGGAATAGATCGCTCCATGCTCTCCTTGAATCTCTATTTCCAGAAAAATAGGTAGGTTATTGAACATGTTGAAACTTATTTGACTACGTGCTGTTGCTGCCTATGACAACAGCGCCAAGAGAAATTAGGTTCGAAATATGCAAAGCCAAAAAACAATAACACATGTTAGTCTTCGTCGATGCAAGATAGATGTCCTATGGCTGATGTACACTTTGATTTAATATGTATGTATGTATGTATGATTACTGTATTCTGCAAGTGTAAAAGTATAACCATCCTATAGACGCAATCAGTCCGCTTTTGGTTTTGTCCACTGTGTATTGTACTCAGCCGAAATACGTAGCTTCCTATGGTCCGTTCTTAAGTTGAGTGTACCGAGTCCTGCTTTCTCGAGGTCACTGCGTAGAACGCTTAGCATGACACAATGACGGCATCTCCTGGCGTTGCATTTGCTGGCTCCTATGATGAATTCCAAGGCTCTCTCAGCTGGTGTTCTTAGCACATGGCCAAACATGGACCAGCTTTGCTGGACGACATGTACAGCCAGTAGCAATGTATTACACAGCTTGGATAGTGCATCATTGGAAAGTATGCTGGATAGCCATCGGTGGCCAGTGATGGTGCGTAGAGCTTTGCGGTAGCAGGCATGCAGTTTGTCTAGAGCTGCCTTTGGAGCTGGCCAGCTATTACCGCTATACAGCATTAAGGATACGCAGGTTGCATTGTATAAATATAATCCTATTTAAGATACACTCTTGAAATATCTATGAAAATCCTTTCAGAGCTATTGTTTAACGGACTGCTCACACTTGAAGCTAAAACCATGATCACATCAGTCTTTGATTGTGCATACATTATCCAGACATTTCTCATATCAAAACTGTGTTTTAAGGTTTCAGAACCTCAATTTCAGATGCTTACCTAGTCTAACTTTGGTTTCTTTATAACATTATCGGAATGGACATTCTCACTTAGAATGAACTGACCGAATGAAGCACTGGAGACAGAAATGCCATCGATCGCCTGATGCTAACTGTTTGTCTGCCGCTATGTATGTCGCTATACATGCAAGGATATCCTACGCGCCTCATTCACTGTTTAACTATCAAAAGCTGTCCAGCGAATTCAGCACCCACGCTTCAATCGCATTATGTCGGAAATCAGCATTAGTGCCAGCATCCATCTTCATTGGAAAACAACAAAATGACGTCTAGCGAGATATGTTGTTATTTACTTGTGACAGAGGCGAGCATATGGGGTGTTTTTATTACTTTATTATTATGTATCTTACTTTAAAACATTTCTCAGTCAGTTATCTTGAATGCTGGAGAGAGAGAGAGAGAGCGAGCGAGAGAGAGAGAGAGAGAGAGAGAGAGAGAGAGAGAGAGAGAGTGAGAGAGGTAGAGAGAGCGAGAGAGAGAGAGAGAGAGAGAGAGAGAGAGAAAGCGAGAGAGGGGGGGGGGCAACTTCAACCATTCAAGTTTGTCGTTCTACATACTTATTTTAACATAATTATACTGACAAGATGTCACATATCATGGATTTAATTTGATTTGACTTTATTTCTGGCAACCATTTCCCATGCCATCAGTCAAGATATAGCTTTGAGATAAGTTTCTGAAATGACCTAGCCATATGCGTGTGCGTTTTATGGCGTTGTGCTGTAAATCAACCGGATGCATGCCCATATATGCATCTTGTCTCCTAGCAATGTGATGGACGAAAATTAGTGTGTGTATGTAAATGTATTGGTGACGTGCTTGTCTTATGCTAATTATCAATGGTGAATGTGGATAGCTTACGAATGTCTGGCCTCTTTTTTCTCAGTAGGTTTATTCAACTGTGCAGTGCCTCCCTTAGTTAACTTTTACAAGTTGGCCCAATATAAGTTAGCATTGAGCGGAGTAATTGTCAGCTCATTCAACTAGCATACTAATAATGTCTAAATATGTTAATTCAGATAAGCAATGTCCATTATATATTTTGGTCTGTAAAGAAACAATCTATATAACACGATATGGTTCACACGTGTTGTGTTCTGTATCAAGAAATGCCTATTATAACGATTGCACTTCAGAAAAAAAAAATTTCTTCTAGGCCTGTCATTGTTTTCAAATATTCAAATAATTTAACAAACGAGTCACTGTCCATAGTTACAGCTGGACATGCGGGATATGCCATCTGAGAGAATCTTGATTTCACAATTTACCACGGGAGAATTCCTGCCCTCTCCACATTCTGCGTTGACGTTCTCTGCGCCCTCGCTCGAAAATATACTTTGCCCTAACTCGGCAAGGCATAATCTGGCACTGAGTAAAATACAGGTTAGTTTGGCAAACCATGGTAGTAATGCAATTGGAGCAGTGTTTACACCCACAGTAAACTCACTAAGTGCCATTTCCAGTCATATTAGATCACTTGCTTTCCTGGCTACACCACGCTGTTCTACGACTTGCGCGTATTTGCAATTTAATAAACATGTTATTGAGTACAACAGTACCTGACCGAATTCGTTTCAAAATATGTACCAACTCGCTTGTTTAGTGTTCTGGAAATTAATATTCAGGGAGTTTAGCGATCGATCGATCGATCTGAACACTGCCGCCGCATGGGAAGATCTTAGTTAGATATTGCTGTGACATAGGCATGGGGCCTTCTGTTCCCAATCCAGGATGCATTCACGTCTGTTATGAGGTAGAGTTGATACAATCACATGGACGTGTTGAATTAATTTAGTTATATACGGTTAGCCTTCCCATTCCCATCAGCAAATCGGTCGTTGAATTTCAAAATAATTCTTTAAACCATTATGCATTAATAAGGTGACATTGAAATATGCGAACATACGAATTATAGGTTACACATAGTTACACATAGTTATTATTTATAGACACATGTAGAGAGTATTGTGTATTTGCAAAATTATAATGACGCCGTATTTTGAGTCGTTAAAATACGTATTGCGTTGATCACAGTCTAAGCAGAGCTGCCCGCTTGGCTATTCAGACCGTCAGACTACTCTACGGAGGGTATATCTGTGGTCGGGTTGCCAGATAGTTGGTCTTCGTATCTAAGAAGAACAAATATGTACGTATGTCATCAGTAAAAACTTGTTGAAATTGAAATTCACAATTGACCACGGTGCTTTGAGGAATGCCATAAGATACGCGTGTATAGACGTCTATGAGTTGGTCGTGATGAAATAAAACCTGTCGAGTGAATGTCATCGGACCCATTGTGAAGTAATGGCTTTTTCCAGGTTTATCCATCTATCATATGCCGCCATAATCAACAAAGTGACGTGTATGCTTACGTCATAATCATGACGTCATGAATAACTCTATATAGTTCGTCTTTAGTGTTTAATAGCCCGACACGTTGTACGAATTGTATGTTTTTACCATTTAATAAACATTATGTTGAATATTTTGAAACTAATTTGACTGGCCGCTGTTGCTGCCTAGTCAAATTAGATTCAAAATATTTAATATTTTACTTGCATATTTTTCTCGAAATTGGTAGTCAGAGAGTTCAGAGATCGAACGATCCTATCACGAGACGAGGTTTGGGTGGAGCTTAGATAAAGATGGGCGGGGCATAGCTAAACTGGAAAGGTCGAGTGAATGAGAGGAGCGTCAGAGAATGGTTTGAACAGTCATTGTCTATCATTATACCTGTGATCGTAACTGTCTACACTTAGTGTTCCCATTGCTGCCAACTTTCATACTGCACTATTATCTAGTAACAGGTTAGATTGATGACGTCACGCACAATGTGTCCACATAGCCTATCTGCATTATTGTACAGACGCTAACAACACAAACTAAATCCCAACCTAAATTTGAGTGCCGGTTTTAACATGCCAGGCCCCACCCCTGTTTTTTCCCGCTCAGATCTATTGTTTCAGGTTACCACACAACCACATAGCCAACGTCACGACTCAATAATACTAAATCTTCACGTTAATCGCGTTACGCAGTCGAAGATATCATTTTCAGCCTCTACTTCAATTCCTTCAATACACGTGCTGGTCAATCCACAAAACACTCACCGGATGTCCTCATAAATTGTGTCCATGCTAGCTCCACGTCGTTCTTATTCTACGGTTCAGTTCTGCCCACCTGACGACATACGCCAGAATGTATAATGTTGAATATGTCAAACTAAATTAATCTGTGATGTATTTTATGCTCAGAAAAGGTGCAATATGTCAACCTATATCAGTCATCAAGCTGGCATTATATTTTATACGTTATTGCTGTTATATTACTTATATTTCATTCATGTCGTTCATCTCGGCGCGTTAATTCCAGAAAGCCAACTTGTAATGGTGCGTGCGTGCGTGCGTGCGTGCGTGCGTGCGTGCGTGCGTGCGTGCGTGCGTGCGTGCGTGCGTGCGTGCGTGCGTGCGTTCGTTCGTTCGTGCGTGCGTGCGTGCGTGCGTGCGTGCGTGCGTGCGTGCGTGCGTGCGTGCGTGCGTGCGTGCGTGCGTGCGTGCGTGCGTGCGAGCGTGCGTGCGTGCGTGCCTGTGAATGTAAAATCACACTATGGATAGTATTGATATGTTCATGGGATCTCTTTTGAATCAGAGTCTTGGCACTCTGTCTTGACTGCGCTTGTGAATCACACCCATCAACCGCATATACTGCTATAGTTGTGGCTGTAAGAAATACGTTATCATTATATTACATTCAATAAGTATTAATCTTAACATGGTGCAGGCCCACTTCTTATTGCCTGCTGCTATTCGGAATATCACCAAGCAATCTGGCATGCCTAAGGCCTTTCTCAACCCCCACCCCACCCCCACCCCTACACCCCGCCCCCACCCACCCACCCCCCATTAATCACTGTCTACTTCATTAGTTCTTACATGTTTACACATGTTTTCATTGCCTTTAAATAAATATGAGTGTTTGTTTGTTTTAAAGAATAGTTTCTCCAATCATTTCTGTCAGTAGTTCTGGTCATTAAGTAATTTCTAGGGCACCATAACGTGATGCCTACATGGTCAAGGCGGTATCTGCGCATCGCATTCATACCTGCTCAGGAGACCACCTGGCTTTGTGAGCCAGAACCTGGCGGTTATTTAGGTCAAGTGTTCGAGAGACAACCTGACTTGTGAATCAGCGCCATCTTGTTATTCAAAAGGTAATATGTTATGACAGTTACCGTGTATTAAGGAAATGACTACATAACGTCACCCTTCGATCACACACAATAAGGTGATCGCTTACGACAAGTATTGTTGTACTTAACATGTTTTACTGCTATCCGCTATTTATTCAACTAACAGTTGTAGTCTCCAGGTTCAAAGACTGATGCCTTGGTAACAACCTGTCTATTTTAACACAAGTTAGTAGGAGTACCATTATTAAGATATGGGTTTAGCGCATCTAAACCTGTTCACATAGATCATAATTACTGAAGCTAACCGTATCACGAGTCTATGTGGCAGCTTTCCATTAGTTGCGGTTCAGTTATATAAAACAACAGGAACGGGTGTCTTTGTTATGGCGTCGACTAAACATGTCTATATTTAGAGTTCCTTATGCGACTTGACGCAACTACTTGCTGATTTAAATTCATTCAATTCGAAGGCCATCGACCATACGTCAAATGTCACGTCGTAAACCGCATTTGCCCCCAGGACTAATAGATCAAGTCCCCGCTCCGTAACACGTCGCACAGGAAATCATCGTTACGACATCCTCCATCTTCATCAGAACATCTATAAATGAACGTCTAATGAGACATGCCATTTTTTATGGCTGGCAGTGAAGAGCGTATGAGTTGACTGTATTTAAAATCTAATTCACCATTTTTGTGCTCGACTCTGTGCGACTCAATCTCAACCCAATATTCCGGTGAATTCAAGACAGCGTGGAGAGTTTCCAGCTCAAACCTTTCATGTGGGTAGTTATCACAATTCAAAGGCAAGCCAATCATGCTCAGTCAATGGTGCTTATCCTCAAACTAATTTGCATGAACACAGTAAACTGTCTACATGCACCCAGTACAGAGACAAATTGTAAACGTATTGCGCAATTTGGATCAGGCGATCGAGTAACCATTTGAACTCGGAATTCCCCTAATCTCGAGTTAAAGGCAATTATACAGGTACGATGCTCCATTTCTAAAACTAGTTTAACAGAAAGTAGCTGTTGCGGCAATTGTTTCTGCACAGTAATCCCTGGCTCCACAAAACCAGCCTTGTCCCATCCAGCTCGTATTTGTGTCTACCTATGATGCCGCCACACACACCCCCCACCCCCACACCCCTCTTTCTTAAGTTAACTAACTACAGTAGCCGTGTTAATCTGTTAGAATAACACACTATTCCTAAGTTATCGACACACGTAACAGAGGGATCAAGTATATGATATCGTATTACAATGCATTACGAGTAGAGTCGTGGCGATCTGGTTCACTGTTTCGCACGTGTTTTCCTTTGATCTGCGCCGCCACTATTGGGGCAAGCTGGTCGCCTTTTCCACCTTTTGAGCTTCACCGCCTTTTGCGTCGGTTGTTTCCTTTGTCGCCCCTGTTCTGAATCGATGTTAAACGTAAAGGTTGATCATAAGGCAATCCCACGCATTAAATCACGTGACTCCTGCCATCCGATGAGGTGAGCTAGGGGGTAATTAGCGTAATCCTGATTGCCAAGGGTTAATGCGGGTAATTACGGATGATTACCATGGTATACATGCCTTTTCCTGCGACCACGTTCAATCACGAAGTCCGACCCCTCGTTAAATCACATGTCTGCTGGCATCCAATGAGGTGAGCTTACTGGGAATTTAATTTTAAAAGGGTGTGAACAAAGTAAACCAAATCGTCCCACTTCTACCATTACATTTTAGCTGATGTCACAATCAAAATCATCTAGCCCATCACCACCAAGAAGGTGTATGAATCGTATGTGTTGATGAATGTACAATATAATACAGCTTAAGTGGAATATTTTGAAACTAATTGGATAACGGTATGTTTCTGTCATAGACAGCAACAGCTGCCATTGAAATGAGTAAAAAAAACCCATTCAAAAGCTTATTCTTATAATTCCCGTGAAATTTAGAAATGTAGTGTTGAATGCAACATTCACGGCTTCAGAAATTAAAAAATTGATTACACTTGTAGTTTCACTAGCGCAGAATGCGTGGACCTTACATGTCGTTGTTGCATGCCCCTTATATTCCATAAAATGGAGGATGGAAATTAATGTTATGATAATATTTTGTGAGCGCTTGTTTGCGGTAAATGTCAGTACTGCCATCAGACAAATTGGCAATACAAGGCCGTGTTTTCACCAGAGAGTGAACGCGCAGCATTGCCATACTGTAGCATAGGAAAACTCAGGATTAGCTATTAGCTTCATTTTGAAGATTTCGGATCTCCGGATTATGACTTATTTATTTACTTGACGGTCCCGCTTCGCTATCTGTATGATTATGATGTGACGGTTGCTGCGACAACCTCTTGCCGATGGCGGAGAAGGATACAGGACAGTCTGGCTCGCCTCGTCGTGAAGATGGTGATGCGATATTATGTAAAGACTGCTGGGCCTATTCTGACTAAGAAGATCGAGTACGGATCGGATGTTGCTTCCGACTCACGGATCAGATTCCTAACAGCTAACTGCTAACAGAAAGATTAAATCGAACTACTATCTCACATATACGTAAGATGATATGTTTTATTTCAAGTTTAACTGTACATAAGTTTATAAAGAGATTTAGACTTAGAGCAAAATCACTCAAATAACAAACTGGTATATTACTGATCAAAACAAGCAATTTATACGGCTACTCTACTCCGATAGCTAGCTACTAACTGAACATCCAAGAGATGTTCAGTGAATCGATATGGTGGATTGATTAACCTTCTATAGCTGAAAGTGTATCGTGTATAGCCCTCAGAATCTCGAGGTTCTATACATATCTAGATATATAGATTCTACCCGAATCTGTTCTGATGATTCTTCTAGGTATGTTATAAGCACAGCTTGATTGGCCTGGACAATTAGTCCACCAATCAACATCTGCTTATCCCTTCCTAGAAGTTCCTACTTAATAAATGTTGGTCGTTCTGACCAATCAACGATTCCTGCATTTCAATTCCAACTACACAACCTATTCTATATAATTCTTTGCTACAGAGTTTGATCGACACTCATTGATCGTGACGTCATTATGACCAATCAAACTCTGTGCTATTCTTCTATGGAGATGCTGCCTCACATAGACAAAGCGGTGGTAGCTGGTTCTGATTTGATGCGATCTGTAAGCTAACTAACAACATTAGAGAATGTATTGTTGTTGCATGCCATTGTATGAGTGACATATAGTTGATATACACATTTTGATTATGTTATTAATTCCTACAGGACGCTAGAATGTCCATGTCCTGTCCATTGCCTATTGATGGAAAAGCCTGTAGGATGCTAGGGTGAATAGGCACATGAGCTGTATGATCTCATTGCCAGCTGATGTTGTTCTATTCTCATGTGAGAATCTAGAATTCCCACGTCATCAACTAAGTCCATTTGTCACGTTCGATTCCACTGATTATTATGCTTCGATTATGTTCTAAACTATCGATCCACACAACTGCTGAATATTATAAAAGTGGGTGCCGACTGAACAGCAACAACTTTCATCTAAACTATTTCCAGATACCCATTAACTCAGAACCGTTGGAGCTATTCTAATCAATTCGACTATTTCAATTTTGATGATAAAACTGTATCCACAGGTTCCAGTGTGCTATATCTGCACACCATCCATTTACCAGAAACTGAATATCATCAGCACTGGCTGATGTAATAATAATACGTTAATAGTAAAAGTATAAAGGCAACCGGTCCATTAGCTCACCTGGTATTTTCAAATTATAAATTTCTCTTGGGACTTACTCGAAAATATAAGACATCCAGCAGGGTCATGACTCCCACAAGACAATCCCATATCTACAATTTGTCTTAGCATTTATAATTATTTATCGTTATTAGATGTCGATAATTTGGGTCAACCTACCGCAATATGTCCCATCGTATGCTAACATTGACAATAGTGTTTTCACAGAAATGCACTTCTGTTAGAATAACACGATAAGTGATACCTGTGAAATCCAATATGCCCGCAGGAGATTTCTGTGAGGAAATGGTTATTATATTTAGCGTTACATTACTGAAAACCCACATTGAAATATAATGTAAAACACATTGAACAACCCGACACAATTCACCTCCATCCACCCATCCATCCATCTTATGATATCATAATCAACTAAATGACGTGTATGGTGACAGCATAAGCGTACCGCCAGGAATGATTCGAAATAGTCCGTCCTTAACGCGTAATGGTCCTTGATATTAGGATATCAATCCACGGATTGAGAAGGGGTGTTTGGAGAAAGTGAAATCGTTACATATGTTGCTAATGATCTGAGCATTTAGCAACACATGATGCAGAACTATTATACCCAGCGTTGATGCACAACACACACACACATATACTGTCCATTGGATTCACATAAATGCGCCTTAGCGGTCTGGACAAATCAATAAAAATAGTATGCGTTGTAATTGCATATTGATTGCTGCTCTCATAATGAGGGACCCCAAACATGTCGGCACGCGATTTAAATTCCTCTACACCATTTTAAACCAACATTATACAGCTAATGGAAACAGGTAAAACGATCATGTTTCTCAACCCACCTCTGTCCTTTCCAGTAATCAATCAGCTACGCACAAGCGTTCCCCTCTGAAAGTAAACATCGCCGTATTTGGTTTATCTGGAGCAGTAAATTACGTGCATCTTGTACATGTGAAGACGCTATTTGTAAAGCAACTGTATTTCCAAATGTAATTATGTCGTGGAGGTCGCTTAGAACAAGAACGCGGGTCGTCGTGTATGATGGTCATTGAAAAAATAACCCAAATCCGAAAATTAAAATAAACTGTAACATAATCCAAGATGACGAGGATCTACGATTCCAGAATCAGTTTGAAGTATCATTGTTATCGATATTTTAGAATAGCTGACAGACTATGATGTTTGGTAGCACTAACCGACATTCACGCTCCAACATCTTAATCAAATGCCTTCGCGCATGTTCGAATAGACCGTCAAACATCACTATCAAGTAAATGCTCCATCAGGTTTGACCAGATAGAACCAATGTCAATAATAAACTATTAATTGCACGACTCGCACCAGCCTACTACATTATCTGATACTGACCGAGGCGATACAGTGGAATTATAGCCAATGTTTAACTAATTCAGAGACACATCCTCTGTAACTCAATCGCAGGGCAAACACACAGAAAATCCATTTAATCTTGTGAAAGTAATATGACTGGAAGCTATTGTTTCCTCAATAGCAACACTTGTGTCTAGTGATTGTAATTAGAAAGTCTTCACCACAATATGCTATACAAGAGAAAAATGTAGCCTTTCTCAGAGATGTGACGTGGAACGGGTTAAACACTCTCTTGGAAATCTACCAAAATGCGCTGACGTCCTTTTAAGATCTATGGTGTCGTGTCGACTGAAGAAAATGAACTGATATCTTCTTCAATGCGATTGCAAATATATCTGACATATCCGCATCTTTGCTCAGTATGGATTTCTCAAGATGTGTGGCAAAGAGTCATCTAATCGCATTGTGGTATAAAATATGCAGATTTGTGGTATCGTCGCTTCCGCTCCATTTAGAAAACATATTAATAACTAGCTGATGAATCGGTGCTAATGTGTGGCTTCCATCAACACGTATAATTAAGAGCCCGGATTCATAGATGCTGGCGTACATATTCAAATACATACATAAAATATATTAATGCTGGTTTAAATCATTGGCCCCTGATAAATAGGAATAGATATCGTGTAAAAATACTACACGTAAGCTACTCGATATTGTAAAAGTAATTTGACTTGAACATGTTGGTGCAAATAACTCTCAGTTCAAGTAATTTCAAAATAATCAACACGCTATTCATTTCCTCATACTTGATATTGGTGTGTTAGGAGTTTCAAATTCGTCAGGTTAGATTTTACAAGTAATATCGATAATATATTTTGAAAATAGTTTGTTTGCCAAACATTATCAAACTTTGCCGTGCTGTCAAATATATTGATCTACGGTCTGCTGTTTCCTACAGGAATGCAGGCATGTACGTTAGCGCATGCATTTCCATTGTCTCAGGGAAAACATCATCCCCCCAAATCGGGTAGATAAAATCCCACACCAAGTGCCGCATACTAATGAGGATAACGAGATAACCATCGCCAACATGCAGAAGCTATCATAGTGATGCCTGACATGCCGTGGCTAAGAATTCCATTGGTGTCAATAGGTATGACACTAACAGAGGCAAGCACGTTTTACTACAATCATTGACTCACTCGAGTACTATTCTTCCATATTAACTGATATGAATGATTCTTAATGGACCACTAAAGTAATAGCAACATAGCCTAGTAGTAATGTCTCAGATATAAATCCGAAGGACAAAACCATATATCGGCATAGCTTCTGTTGTACATGAGTGTCAGCATTCATACTCGATGCCAAATGGGCAAGCTGCTATGACTATCTCATGAATCCAGCGATGAAGACACAATGTGAACGTTATTACAGGAAATAAACATATCCACAGATACGATCTCATCCATAACGTATATTTCGCTATCATAAATCTGATGTGAATCTAATTATGCGCTCTCATGATGGTTTATGATAGGTTTATGCAGCCAGGTGTGTTCGCTAATCGATGCAAGCTTGAATAAATACAAAGCCAACTTGACCTGCTGTAGATGGCAAGATTTGCTTATCGAGCATTAGATTACTGGCATTTAGAAAATGGGTTAACTTGCTTAATCGTTTGTAGTATCTATATGGATGGTGCGAGAATCTGTATGCGTGTATGCGCGTGTATGCATATGCATATGCACATGCGTGTGATTGTGCGATTACACTGTTATTGGGAGTTTCAAGTCAATCACGATCGCATGCATTTATCAGGTCAGTGTCAGGGTCAGTGTGTAACTCTACACTGTACCATATATTCATGTTGTTTCCTGCCATAAATAGGATAGCTAGGGATTCAGGATTTGACAATCTACCACCGCCAACTTCAAGCTATTTTATTAGTCCGTGTTCCTTGCATTTGGTGTATGTTGTGTGCACCCACCATAGAGTTTCTACATTTTTGCCTCCGTATCTACCATTATATTATTAACACGCCACAGAATATCATTCACCACCACTTCGTCTCACCATGTTGTCTCACAATACACTCTGCGCTATTGCAGCACAAACAGCATTCAGTATCTGGTTCACATTCAATCGTATGCAAATGACATTGTAAATGTGAGAGTGTGCTTGCAGAAGCCGTTTACGAACTACATACAACTATGGTTTCATCAGCTAAAAGAAATATTAACATCGTGGTGTTAATATTACAAATCTTGCATAAGCTTTGTATAGTTCCAGCTCCGAAACAAGATGCTACAATGAGATCAAATTTCATCTAGGATTCAAGCATGTTCTTAAATTCTCGCATATCATTGTGTGTATGTGTGTGAGTGTGCGTGCGTGCGTGCGTGCGTGCGTGCGTGCGTGCGTGCGTGCGTGCCTGCCTGCCTGCCTGCGTGCGTGCCTGCCTGCGTGCGTGAGTGCGTGCGTGCGTGTATGTGAGCATGTATGCGTGTGTGCTTATTTGCGTACGCGCGTGCGAGAATGCGTGCGCGTGTGTGTATATATTATAGGATGCATTATGGACTGATGAATAACCACACTGGAAGCATGCAAATAATTTATTTTGAATGTGTTATATGTATATTGCCTAATTGCTATGACCTTGATGAATACTATTTTCTCAATATCTCAATACTCAATTGGCCACTGTTAACTAGTTGAGTTCCTTCCAATATCAGAATTAGCATTTGCGCTTCTATCTGTGTTTCAAGTTATCTGATGGCCATTGGCCATCGCCTCTCAATTGCCAATGAAGTCAGATCAAAATCCTCCTCATGTTTACTGTTGAACTATTATGTAGATAATTTTAGTAAATGTTTCTTGCTTGCAGAAATGATGCTGACAAATATAGATTTAACACAGATTTAACATCGAGGTTATATTATTAGGCGTATACATTATTATATTTTGAAAATCCCACTGCAACATTTATGCTTTGCAATATTAACCTTTGCCACACGGATGTCAATATTCTTTCTTTCATTGTGCCGATAGCAATGAAACGGTTGTACATTTCCCAACATATTTGGCGGATGATGTTGCTGTCTACCAAGTTGCTGTCCGCCTGTAGTGGTCATGAGGAATGTTCGTTTGTAAGAAATTTAAGTGCGAAAACTATACTTTTCTTGGAAACGACCTTGACCATTAAATGGTTAATTAATATGGCTAGCATTGTTAGCGCTTTGAGGCACTAGATGGGTTAATATCAGCCGGTCAAAAACATATTGCCAAAGGACATGGCAGTCTGTATTCGCGGCTCCAGAGAATAGTCCATGCTATTCTTAAAGTCGAAGAGGAGTTGGTCTTACATGACAACCGATGGCTATCTCAGCTGTAAGCTTACTAAATTAGTCTTCTCATGGCCGCTAGAGGGACATTAATTAGCAGAATTCTTTTCTTTTCTTTATTTACATGTACAGTGTTAATGCAGTATCTTTTTGAGCAGTCTGAAGCGCTTGGGACACTATTAGGTTATTTAACATTTCCGAGTACAGTATAGATTTGTGTTAAAAATCTGTTTTTGACGAGACGCCGAAGTCTCGTTGAATTTACTATTTGCCAAATGTACAGCGCAAATGATACGAGTCAGCAATTAATTTCTGATGTAATACCGCATTGACTATATTTTCTTGATGTAACAAGTCTGATAAAATGACGTCATAAACTACGGTGACGTATAATTATTATGACGTAATAAATAACCTTGATAGTCCAATAACACATTTTAGAGTTCACCAACACTTTTTATTAAATGGTCACGTGGTAGTAATA
>CM067360.1:120080608-120145608 GCA_034401795.1 Chaetoderma sp. LZ-2023a
AATTGCGTATTTGTAAATTCAGCCTAAAATAGTATTTAGTTCAGCGCCCATTTCTTGAACTCATTCAAGACTACAACAAGCCACTTTAACAGCAAGGACATTTCATATCGGTAAAAAGTCATGTCACTGAAGAATATATTAAGAGACTATTTCGGTTATCCCGTCTTGTCTTGTATCAATTACTAAACCCCGTTCAGCCAGGATAATGTGCATTTAGAAAAGATTTAGTTTAGCAATGAGCATAGCAATACATACGCCAGAACAAATAATGCAGAGATTGTATTGTATTACGTGTTATTTGATTACACTGTATTACATCCTAACTGCCCCAGTAGCGGTCGGAACAATCGACTGATTGTCCAAGGGAGTTGGGGAAGCTAAATATAAATATCAAAATCCTGAAGTATGCCGCTTAGCATATGAGCATTTACAACATATGATGCAGAAAAGATATAGCCAGCTGACTGGCATCTGGAACTCGAAAGTGCAATCTCCATTGAAGTCATATACATCATCATGGAATGCCTCAGATGTGCTTGCAATGCATTGTCCTTTTATATGCTCTTCTTGCATAGTAATTGCTCCTCTCTCAATGATGATATTGGCATGTGTCGGAACGTAATTTAACTGTATCTACACTATTTTTAACCAGTATTATACATCGAATGGAGCCAAACAAATGAGTATAATTATCTACCACCCCGTCCGCTCGCGTTCTTTGAATCCGTCAACTAAGAGCACATATAATTAAGACTAACTGCTTTATCCTTTGAACGTACCCATCCCCAGATTGATTGATCTGGAGTTCTAAATCGCTGAAATCCAGTACATTTGAAGAAGGTTATTATGTACATATCTGTTCACCATTCCCCTCTGACTCTAGCCATCTCTATACTGATTAACATCAGCCTCTACATCCTTACTGCTCACTGCACTTGAGGATATCCTAAATGCACGCATTTCTGCGATAAGCGCTGTTTAAACTATGCCTTTCTTTACATGATATGGCTATACTAACGATGGCATATTACCAGGAAATATAAGCAGCACCCTACGAGAAACTCACAAAGAGACGTGGCATTGTTTCTATTTGGATAATATGCATGCTGGGTTCACATTGTTCATGATTGAAGCACGCAAGCTATACCCTGGAAAATGGCCATGATTGGGGCACACAGCTCACACATGCATGGTTTGCATCGATGTTGACACATATTCTTAAGGCGGTTGCGAAAGAAACGATGCTAATATACCACTGGCAGACAGCTCCAAATACTGCGTACTTGACTTAGTCACATATATTAAAAGGCCACCTCTGCATAATGTGTACATCTCTGCCTTCGCGTACTCTAATCAGCAGGATGCGATTTATTTAACGGAGTTTAGTTGAATATACCACCTACTCTGTTACTCTCGTACGTTTCGCTACGTGGTGTGTGTTCACTGATGCATGAATTCACACACCCTATTTGTAAATTAGACGCTACGTATTGCCCTTATCTGATATTGGTTATTACGAATGTGCTGAGATAAGTGGGATGAGCGCAAACGATAACAGCGAATTCGGTGTTTTCAAGAAGATTAATCATATTCGATGCACTGGACGTATACATACCTCAAGTATCTGATGCAATAATCAAATATAATAATAAAATAAAATTTTATTTAAATCAATACAATAACTGTTCTTCCACGAGGTCCTTGATTATGGACATTTGAAAAAAACCATATTTACACGCAGAACATTATATGAGTAACTGTACAGCAAAAATATAAATGTGTACAATAGTATACAGATATATACAAGTATGAGGACACGAACAATTGTAATTTCACAATCTTACTGAATGGCTAATGCATACGCCATCAAGATACAGTTAATTAAAGTGAATCTCTGAAACTGACTCCCATCAGATATGACAAAATGTGTCTTCTGAATTTGTGAAATTAATTTGAATCTAAACCATTACGCCCTAAGCAGCAATACCTTTAGTCAAATAAATTTCAAAACATTCAATAGCGTTCCTGTATGGGTTTCATCTGTAAAAAGCGTACCACAAATCTGTATAACAGTTTATCTACATATGTAACTTGCGTGGAAAGCGGCTAGCTAGTTTCTAGGTTACACAAACTAAACAAAATAAAAGAGCTGACATTAAATTGAACGATATATTTTAAGTAATTACATGGTTACATTGGCAAGAATTGTCGACCTAAATGCAGCTCGTGGGCATGTCCATCGTGTATTAAAGTGGTAGGCTGTTTCAAATTGTAGTACCTGTACAAGCACATCCTCTTGCATAAACAAACGTTCTAGATCTTGGCATATATAAGTTAGAATTTGTGGTAGATTTGAGTGGCCAGTTATGTACATCTGAAGTATAGGTAAGCATGTGTCTTAGCTACCTTGGTGCCTGATCATGTAGTGGCTTGTTGACTATTGTTGCAATGTGAATGTCTGCCATATCCGAAAATGGAAGCCCTTTTAATTGGCACAATAAATCCAAACTGTGTGTATCGTTAGTAGCAAAGAGAATAAGTCTCGCTCTTGTTTTTTTAGTTTCAGATGCCTATTTGATTCAGTTTTGGCGCAGTTATCCTACACTGAAACACAGTAATTCATATGTGTTTTCTAATTTAAATTAGAGTCAACTGTCACACCTAAGAATTTGAAGGTGCTGACTTGTTATAGTATGGCATTGTTTAGTTGAAGCTGAACATTATGGTTTGTTTCTACTTTTCCTTTGTTGCATATGAAAAAAGATGTTGTTTTCTTGGAATTGAAACGCATCTTATTCGCATTGTACCAATCTGCAACATCCATAATATCATCTTGTAGAAATGTACCAAGTTCATCTATACTTTTCTTGGCGGTATGTATCGCTGTGTCATATGCATACATATCTAAGGAGTAATTAGTAGCAATAAGAGGTAAGTCATTAATACATATAACACATAATAAGTGGCATAGCATAGAGCCGTGTGGAACACCTGCTCCTAAGGACTGCAGATCAGACATCGTATTTCCAATTGTCGCACACTGTCTGCAGTGAATGAGATATGACCGTACCCAATTAATTGCAGAATCATTTAGGTGATAAATGGCAGCTTTTGTAAGTAAGACGCCATGGTTCATTGGGTCAAATGCCTTTGAGTGTGTTGGCCTAAAACTGATTGGCAGGGAGACAGTAATTTATATAGTGTAACGTAGTCATATAGTGCACTGTAAACATAACGTTCATATATTTTTGGTACTACTGGCAGAATGGATATTGGTCTATAGGTATATAGGTCTATAGGTCTGTGCATCAGTTGTTAAGCCGGACTTATGCAATGGGGACACCATCTTAGTGCATCATTTGAAATGAAGGTGTCTGGCCATCGGTGTCCAGTGATGGTGCATAGGTATTAGCGGCGACAGGCACCAAGTGTATCTAGAACTGCTTTTAGAGCTACCCAGCTGTTACAGTTATATAGCAGTTATACAGCATCGAGGATATGCAGGCTGAGTTTTCTAAAAGAAGTTCTTTAGAGCATCTTTGATTTATGGATCCATAACTTCGAGAAGGATTGGCAGGCAATATTTCGCTAGACGCAGCGCAGCGCGCAGTAATGCCAGCAGTACTACAACGTAGTGAACCCAAGCTTCTACTTTTCCTGACTGGATCATCATTTTCATTAGTTTCATGCTTTGTAGATAGTATATGCGCGTGAAGTCTGGTTTGGATTTTCGTGCACACATGCCAATACAGCAGCAAGGTAAGAGGTGAACAGCACAGGGGATAGACCGCCGCCATGTAGGGAGGCTATTCATGTTTCAAATGTTACGGACTTGACAGACTTAACTCATACCCTCAGCTTAGTGTATGCACGCAGTAGCCTCACTAGTTGTAGCTTAATCACCATTGCAACTGGCCTGATGTAGTACATAAATGTTCTCTGAACGGTTAATTGTGTCGAAGACTCGTGACATGTCAATGCCCATTTCGTGGAAACCGCAGTGTTCGGAATGTCTACTTACAGACACATGCGTTGAACGGCTACACTGTATGTGCAGCTGTGTCCACGTTTAAGGACACTTTGACATGCTCCGGTGAAGCCATCGATCTTGTCTCAGTTGACTTGAATCAAAGAACGTATGTCATCTGGCGGCTGCCCAATACATATTTAGCGTAAAACATGTATGTATGTTAAGGTATGTAATTCCTTCTGAGTGAATGTGAGGATTGATGAGACAGCATTTTCCATTTGTAAATGTGCATTTCGCCCAGGAAAGGAGCACAGGGATTAATGCCAAGTGGCCCGCAAGCGCATTGACTATAAATATTAATACTAATATATCGTTAACGTTGTAAATCCGATTTAAGATATTGTCTTGAGATGCATGTGCAAATCCTTTCAGAACTATTGTTTAATGGACTTCTCACACTAACTTGACGCTAGACGCATGTTCCCTTCAGTTTTTGATTTGGCATGAATTATACACACGTTGTTCATATTGAAGGGTTTCCAGATGTATCTAAGTCAGAACCTCCGTTTTCCCATAATTATCTAGTCAAACTTCGGTTAAGTAATGCCATTGCCGGAAAGGACATTCTCACTAAGAATAACGTGAACGATTGAAGTACTTGAGACCGAAATGCCGTCGATTAGCTAGAAGCCAACTGTTTATCTGACACGTTGTATGACACTTTACAGCAAGCACATCTTAGGCGCCTCATTCCTCCATTTAACTACCAAACGATGCCCAGCGAATTAAACACCCACGCTTCCATCGCATCATCTGGGAAATCAGTGTTATTTTCGGCGTCAATCTTCATCGGAAAATAATAAAAAGGACGTCTAACGAGACACGTTGCTAGTTACGTGTGATAGAGGCGATGGTATGGGATGATCTTATTTGAAATCCAATCCATACTAGTTTGTACTCGACGGGCGTGGATCAATTCATAGCTATCGGTTACGTGCCAACGTGTAAATGCCAGAGAGAGAGAGAGAGAGAGAGAGAGATAGAGAGAGAGAGAGAGAGAGAGAGAGAGGTCATAGCACAAATCTAATTTGATTTTACGTTGTTGCTGTTAAACATTCCACATGCGAGAAATGGCTTTGAGGTAAGGCTCCGAAAGTAGTTTAGGTGATTCGCTCAATGATTCACCAGTTGGTGTGTCTGTGCGGGGGGGGGGGGGCGTGCGTGTGTGTGATTTATGGTGCTGTGCTGTAAAACAAGTGGCTGCATGTCCATGTGTAGCTTGTCTCCTAGCATATGCTGGGCGGAAATTAATGTCTGCATATAACTATATTGGGGAGCTGCTTGTCTTATGGTAATTAGCAATGCTGCCCACAGATATCTTACCAAGTCTGGCCTTTTTTCTGCTAGCAATATTTGTTCAGCTTGGCAGCGCCTACTGTGGCTACCGTTTTCAATATCATCCAATATAAGTTAGCACCGAGAACATCCATCTTCAATTCATACTCCTAATTTCTATAATGTTGTAATCCAGATAACTAATGTCTAGGTATGTATATTTTATTGGTAAAGAAGCAATCTATATAACATAATCTTGTCCAAACTTACTATTTCCTGTTTCAAAAAATTCCTATTATAATGATTACATTTACATTTGATTTCAGGAAATAAATCTAAACTGCGCGATTTCTTCTAGGTCTACGCCTTTTTAAGAGTATTAATTGTAGTTATCCACACTAACACACAATTATGACAGACTGAACCATGTGCGTGAACGACAATGAAATACTATCTTCCCACTCCAGTTTTCCGTTGTAAAACAAGTGCATTTGTTACATTTCTTATAAAAGAAATATACTTATTATGTTTTACAATGCGATACAAAACACCTGCTACTACAATTGCATGCTGCGTATCTATGTACCACCGATCTTCTTTGCAACAGAAACAAGGTTATGTCATGCAAAGAAAAAGATTGTATTTTAAGGCAGACCAAGAATATATTTACGTTGCTGTCAGATTTGAGTTTGTTAATTAAGTCTGTATTAGTCAATGGATGCAAAGCATTTCTCCTGTAAAATATGGTATATGGTCGTATGCGATGGGTAGTTGTGGCAGATTGCCTCAGGAAATCTACTACAGATAGGAGATTTTATGTTAACATTAAATCTGGAGCCAGCCATCGACGCTCTGCGATTGTTTCAGGTAGCGTGCAACAGGTAGACAATTTTATGCTACCACATAATCTCGTACAATTTCTAATCATATAGATAATGTATTCTGGACATCCAGACATTGGAGAACAGGGTCCCCACCTAGAAGACACTCGAATAGTCGGCAACAGATCAGGAAAATTAAAAGATTTTCGAATTCACTGATTTCTCCCCGATTAGTCGTGTATTGTTCAACTTTACATATATCTCCCTAGTATGTCACCCATTGTCCATTGCACTCGGTGATGGTCTGAAAGAATGTGTTCCCATAAAATCTCTAGGCTGTTGTAAGCTGTGTGCGATGACAGATGTTATGGGGCTGGGCATAGTGTCACTAGACATAGGGGCCAGCCGATCTAAGAATGATGGTTTGACGATCGTAAGTAACCGTGTATTGATCTATATTCAGGAAAGGGATGTTATAATAAGAAATCAGTTAACTCTATTGAACAACTATTCTGTTATGAGCATGTGATTGTATGCGAAAAGGCGCATTCTGATTGGTCGAACATTCACATATGGTATATCCATGAAACAGGGAAATGCAGTGGACATTCAGTATTAAAATCAAATGTCTATATTCGTACCAATACTATAGCTCTGGAAATATAACACTCACTTATGCATTGAACTAATCTTTCATTTGAAAGGATAATAGGATCTAACATTATGTTTCATTTAATGGTTGCTGGCACAATATACACTAATTTATCAATCAGATCCGATCATTTAATATCACGACATCGGCAGTACAGGCTTTATTGCTGCAATGGGCAGCAGCAGCACCCACTCAAATTAGTTTCAATATAGTCAACCGTTTACCTCTATCGTTTTCTGGAATTTGATCAGACAGTCCATGGATCGATCCAAACGCGGGTGAGGTGTGGAACGGAGGAGAGCTAAAGATGGGTGGGACATAGCTAAATCTGGGATTCTGTGAATTCAGATTAAACATTTCAAACCGATTCAACATAAGTTGGAGATAGGGGGTGAGGTGGCCTTAACAAAGACGGGCTATAACTTGAAATGGGCTTTACATTCTGGTCGCAAAGAAAGTTGTTTTTACAAACAGAAAATCTATTAATGAACTTTTAATGAGCCATGTCGTGTTTGTTGTTTGTGACAGAGCACATGATGTGTGGTGACTTTATGTGAAAACTAATTCACCAATAACATGCCACACACTAAGTGTTGCACTCTAACAAGGATCACAAGATAAACATCATCGATATGTAGATATCCTCAGATAGATGACTGGACTATTGTTCTTAAGGATTCCATTGATATATTGTGATATAGACACCATACGTGTTATGTCGATTCTAGAACAATCGGTGCAGCAATCGACTAATATTCTGCCATATTGATTGAAATGATTCCGTCTCTGATAGAAATGCGAAAAGAAGGATCATATATCGGCATAGAGGCGTCTATAAAGTATTGTATGCATACCAAATCGATGTCATGTGTGCAGATTACAACGAGTCTGCCGTAAATGCAGCCTTGCAGATGCGATGTGAATGTTATTACAGGATATAGACACATCCGAGGTTAAAATCTGATCCGTCATATATATTTCTCCATCATACATCCATTATGAATCTAATTATCCTGTCTCATGTTGGGTTATGATAGGTGTATGCAGCGCTGGTGGTTCACTAAGTAATAAAAGCTCGAATACTTAGATAAGCAATTTGTTCAGCTGGATCTGGCAAGATTTGTTTTTCGAACACTAGATTACTGTCGGTTAGAACAATGGATTAGCGAGCTTGATCTTTGGTATTGACCATATGCATGGTGCGAGAATCAATATGAGTGCACGCATGCAAGTGTGCGGGAGTGTGTGCGTGTGTGCGTGTACGACTTATATATATATATATATATATATATATGTGTGTGTGTGTGTGTGTGTGTGTGTGTGTGTGTGTGTGTGTGCGCGCGCGGGGTGTGTATGTGCGCGCGTGCGCGCGCGCGTTTGTGTGTGTGTTTTGATTTTCCTAGTCTTGTGAGCTCTCGGCATTGACTGCACACCAAACCTATCCCGGCCTCAGAGAGTTCAGAGGCCTTGCCCCATAGTCCTCGCAAGAAAAAATGGTACAATCCTTATGCTAATGTGTTTGAGACCCCTGTTTAAGACTATATGCTCGGCCTCAACGTGGCGCAGGGGTGTGACCTACGGGGTGTCAATCCAGACATTTGGAGGGGCTAACCAGAGCATTATGCACAACGCTAATGAAATAACACTTGGATATCGAATCAACCGAAATGGTGCTCGCCCTATGAGGATCCGCCAGGCAGGTGTACCACCGGGCTCCGCGCCTCGAAGGATCCCACCCTCAGCTACTGGAGGTCCAATCAACTCGTCTTGTCGAGCCAGGGGACGAGGATGGAGAGCTACTGGCCAACCGAAAGAGAAGACCAAACCCAAAGAGAACGCCAGTATTAACATCATGCACTGGAACGCAGAAGGGCTTACCAACAAGAAATCAGAGCTCGAACAGTTCCTGTACGAAAACAACATGGCTATCTGCTGCATCCAAGAGACACACCTGCAAGAAGGAAAACCATTTAAGATCAGAGGTTACCAGATTTTCCGGTGTGATCGAAGAGGAAGGAAGAAAGGCGGGGTGATTACCTTAGTCCGAAACAGCGTGAACGCCAGCCAGATCAAAACCTTTATGGAAGAGGCAGAATATATCAAGATCAAAGTAACAACCAGCAACTCTGTGATTGACATTGTCAATTATTACTACTCTAATGACAAGAATCTCTCACTTGACACACTCCAGGTCCCGGACTGCCACTTCCTCACTGCAGGAGACTTTAATAGCCAGTCCCCGAGCTGAGGATACTTGATAAACGGGGAGAAGACATTGAAGCATGGCAAGATGAAAAGCACCATTTACTTGTCAACGATCCCACAGATCAGCCTATCGTCTACTCGCGCCGGTCGCACTCGACAACAACGCCAGACTTGGCATTTTGTACAGAAGACATTCACATAAACCTCAGTAGAGTGGTCGGATTGCAGCTAGGAGGAAGTGACCACTGCCCAGTCCTCCTCTCTCTTTCTGGAAGTATTTCGACAAGTTCACCTCAACATCCAAGGCGGAACTACGAAAAGGCAAATTGGAGTCTGTTCGGCATTCGTTCCAATGAGCTTACCAAAAATATAGCAGTAGAAGGGAGCAACATCAACAATGTGGTCAAGGATTTAATTCAAGTATCCTCAAGGCTGCCAACGAAGCGATTCCTCGAGGGTTCAGGTAAAATAACCGCCCCTACTGGACAATAGAACTGCAAGCAGCACATGATAAACTAGACAAGGCCAGAGAAGATGCTGAGCGTAATCCCTGTCATGAAAACCACTTCAAGCTAAAACACACTAAAGCCAGGTATCTAAAGACCAAGCTGGAGGCCAAAAGAAGAAGCTGGAGGGAAAAGACGGCCGGGTTTAATTTAGAGAGAGTCACAACAAAGCTATGGAGACTGACTAAAGCACTGAATGATGAGGGTGTCGGGGAAGAGAAGATTACTCTTGAAGAAGATGGACAAACACTGGCAGGAAAGATGACTGCAGATGACTTTGCGAAGGCATATGCAAAAGAAAGCAACATTTCCATACTACGAATGCGTCAAAAAGAGGCTAGAAACGAGCAAAAGGAAAAAACAGACACCAACACTCACGATGCAGTGAAAGTTGACATTAGTTTAGCAGAACTGAAGAAGGCTATCCGCCAATTGAAGAAGAAGAAATCTCCCGGGCCAGATGGCATTATGAATGAAATGATCCAACACCTTGGTAATACATCACTCCGCAAGTTGCTTGACATCTTTAATCTCAGTTGGACCAATGGAGAGGTTCCTCAGTGCCGGAAGGAAGCTAGAAAGACTCCTATTCTGAAAAAGGTGGTAGAACAAGACGAAAGTACTGAGCTACCGCCCTATCAGTCTTACAAGCTGCATATGCAAGACCATGGAGCGTATCATCAACCAGCGGTTGCAGTGGTACCTGGAGTCGGAGAACATCACAGTTTCAGAGCAGGCCGGCTTCAGAAGATACAGGAGCATAGAAGATCAAACAACACATCTTGCACAGGTCATAGAGGACACTTTTCAAGCCAAGAAGGGGATGCTAGCTGCCTTTATCGATCTGCAGAAGGCATTTGACAAGGTGTGGAAGGATGGCCTCCTCGTGAAGCTCCGGCCCACAGGCATCGGTGGCAACATGTTCCGATGGACCAAGTCATACCGACACAATCGCAGAGCTAGGGCGCTGGTGGATGGACACTCTGGACAGAATGTATTGCTGAGACAAAGGGTGCCACAAGGCGGAGTAGTATCACCAGCTCTGTTCATACTCTTCATTAATGACATTGTAGCAGAGCTGCCCAATGGGATCCAAGCAGTCCTCTATGCAGATGACCTCGTTAAGTACACAACGACTGCCACGTAGAGAATGCAGCTCGCCTTGGACAGAATTCCAGCTTGGGCCAATCGCTGGTGTATTACCATCAACAAAGTAAAATCATCAGCCATGCTATTCTCACTGTCCACCAAATCCAAGGTTGGCAATCTGACACCGGGCGGTACTCCACTCGAGTACGAGGACCAGCAGGCATACCTGGGAGTCACCTATGACAGAAGATTAACATGGAAGGAGCACATCCAAAACGCGGAGGCAAAGGCCAGAAGAAAGCTAAACATCATGAGGAAGCTGGCCGGAACAGAGTGGGGTGCCAATGAAAGGATCCTCAAGACCATCTACCTAGGTGCCGTACGACCACACCTTGAGTATGGATCCAGATCATGGATTCCAGCAGCTAAATCTCATCAACAGAACCTCGACAGAGTACAACACCAGACACTGCGCATCATCACTGGTGGAATGAGATCAACACCAATAGAAAAAATGGAGCAGACAGCAGGCATCCCCCCACTTAGAAAGGAATGGAATGCAAAGCACTCATCCAAGCTGCAAAGTTCAAATCGTTCAACAACCACCCGATGAAGATCAGGCAAGCACAGCTGTCATCAGGAAGACTTAAAAGATCAAGTTTTGTGAGAGAGACAAACGCACTTCAAAGGAAACACCAAGACATGTTGCCAGCACAAAGAGAAGACCCAAACCACACCCATGATCCTCCACCCTGGGAAAACAAACTAGAGAGCATAACTATTCGCACCACAGTACCTCATCTCACAACCAAAGATGAACACAGTGATGTGAGCAAGAAGGCCCTGACCATAGCCATGCTGGAAGAAATGTACCATCAGGAGACATGGATAAAGATCTACACAGATGGATCAGCCAAAGATGCAATTAGGAGCGGAGGTGCCGGACTGCACATACATTATCCAAACGGACAGCATGAGTCAGCTGCAATACCGACAGGCAAACACTGCACAAACTATAGACCATCAGCAGAACAACAGACCCTATTGCACAGATTGTCTTTTTATCTGATGCCCGCTCCGTCTTTGAGGCTATCACCAAAGGTAAGCTGCCACAACATGAAGAAGCACTATAATCCATCAAATGCTTTCGGATAGCACTGCAGTGGATCCCCTCACACTGTGGAGTCCGCGGAACTGAGGCAGCAGACACTATAGCAAAGGTGGGGTGCAGAAGAGAATCAGACAGAAAACATGGTTACCCATACAGATAGGAAGACTATCATCAAGTCACTCTATAGAACACCTCAATCAGAAGATGCCTACCATCATCTCTCGTCTCAGAACTGGACACAACAGACTAAACCAACACATGTACAGGCGGTTCCACCTTACGACATCGCCCGCTTCTCCGTGTGGAGAAGTAGAACAGACCACAGAGCACATACTTCCATGTTGCAGTACGTATCAGCTGCTGAGAGAAGAGATCTGGCCTTTGTCAACCTCTTTTCTTGAAAAGCTGTATGGGCCTGTGGAAGAACTGCAGAGAACCACAGATTTCATCTTGAGAACGGCTCTCCAAGTGTGATACCAGCGATCGACAAGAAGAAGAAGATGTGTTTGAGAGGCCCTGTAACGAATATTGGACACGTCCTCATATGTTGGGGAATCTGTGATGTGTGTGTAACGTAGGATAGTGTGTGTGTCGGGAGAGTGTGTATACATTTATGCTCGCGCACAATTCACACATCTGTCAATAAAAAAGCAGCTTAAATATGCAACCAATTGGAAAGCAGGCACACCGCCAAAATGAATGTATTGCTTGTCAATCAAACATCGCGTCTGTCGCTCTCGGGAAGATCAAAGAAAATGGAAATGCACTACGCGTCACTCATACAATTGGCGGGGGGGGGGGGGGTAGGCCGAGACATGACCAAAATGTTGCATAATAATACTTATCATAGTTGTTTCAGTTTTAATGTTTGCGTATTGCTTTGTACTGTTTTGGCCATATCTCTATGCGTGAGATTTTGTGCTAAAAGGTATTCTGATTCTGATTCATTATCGAGAGTATGTGGTGCACACGGCATATTTGAAAAGAGGTAAGAAATTCTCTAAGTCAGCGTATGTATTTTTATACCTAATTTTAAAAGGCATATTAGTTGCTGCTGTTGCCGTTAGAACAGGGGAATGGGACCCCCCCTCCACCCACCCCACCCGCAACATTATATTAGGGGTGGGAGGGATGGAGGGGTGGTGGTGGGGTGGGTTTGGGGGAGGTGGCCCTTAGGACACCATATGCTATGCCATCCCCAATAAAACAGTGATTGATATTTAAGAAAAGAAAAATTTTTCTAAAGTCCTCAAAAGAATGTCCATTTGCAGACTGAGAGAAGACTATTTTAGGTAACCGAGCCAGTAATTCCAGTGGTGCATTAAGAAAATTGCCGTATCTCAATACGCAAATGAACATTTTTGAAGACCACTATGGAGACCGTTCTTGGCCGATATAGGCAGCAAAGGCGCGTAAATAAGCAAATATTCCGGGGGGGGGGGGGGGAACACATGGGCCCTCTGTTCAGACGAGAACACGCTCTCCCAGACTTATCCCCAACTTCGTCCACCCCCAAATCATGAAATCGTCCCGCCGCCCTTAGTTGTTGCAAGCTCTTGCTATCCAAAATTGCAACACCAGTCAGCACCACCCATCTCAATGTTTCAGAATAAACGTTACTGTATTCAGCAGTGTAATCGTTATCAATCTGCACAATGGCTACAGGGTGTTGCTACAAACCAGTGTTATCCATGTATAATAATGGTATATATTAGCAAAGGTTGTTCAACTGGATATCCAAATATGCCAAGCGGTATTTCTGTTTTATTATGATCTATTACTTTTTGATATAGCAACAGTCATCAGCAACAGTACCGGAATGCCTCATAATAATATAGTCAGAAAGATTCCTTTTTTGCTGGAACACTGCTATGCATATCCCAGTCCTATTTCAGTGAATTTCACACGTCCTCACAAAAATGCAAAGCACTTCATTGTGCTGATGCTCTAATAAATCATGGGTCCATTAAGCACTTGATTTGCGATTTATAATACAGTTTTCAAGATTGTGCATGTGTGCATGCGTGCGTGCATGCGTGCGGGCATGTGTGGGCATGCATGCGTGTGTGCGTGCGTGCGTGCGTGACTGCGGGTCTCTTTTTGTACGTCTTTGTATTTTTGTACATGTATGTCTGTATACCTAAACGTGCTGATCGGATTTGAATTAAATCTCAATACAAGAAAGGGTGTTACCGTATACTATAGGAGTTCACAACATTAATCTTGACCCAGAAAATCTGAAAGTATCAATCCATAGAAATGTTACAATGTGATAACCTCGACAGTTAACTAATCATCAGTTCTCGTGCAACTAAAATCTTTGAAAAAATGTAATTACATCGGTCAATATGGAATAATAAAGCAACCAACCGAGGGCCTATATTTACCCCTGTCATCTGACTGCACCTATATTTCAAAACTTCCTGGGGAGAAGCCCTAGACTCCCATCCCTGGTTTGGCACCGAGTTGGATTTATACTTGAATTAGAATATGCAGTCCATGTCCCGCCATCACAACACCGCCTTCACGTTCCCCAATTTTACCTTTTGACCCCACCCACTGTAGGCGGAGCCAAGTGTCAATGTCGTTTTGCATGCCACCATCACATACCAAGTCTGCTTGAATTCCGTCCAAAGGTTTCGGAGATGTTGTGTTATACACGATTTGTTAAGAATTTGACCCACCCCACCTGCCACGTGTGGGCGCAGCCTAATGTAAATGGTGACTTGCAATGCGCAATCGCATGGGTAACCGACATAGCAAATTTGGTTGAATTCTCCGTCGAGCCGTCGCAAAAGAGTTGAGTTCTAAATATCGTCGTTGAACGGATCCATGATTTGAGAGGAGATAGCTTGATGGACGGACCGATGGACAAACGGACGGGCAGACAGGCGGAGGTGATTTTAGTATCCTTGTCACTTTTTTCAAAACGCGGAGAAAACAAAGATGAGACATAGTTTTTTCGATATGCTATACAGATAGCTTAAATTTCATTTGAATATGGCATAGTAGTTCCAAAGATGATATGATAGCGGCAACATTGCCATGAACTACATTGTCCATCAGCTAGTGTTGAGATATGAGCTGTGGTTGGTGTGTGGGATGGGGTGGGGTGGTGGTCTTGTAATGAAAGGATTAGTACTTCTCAAATGCAACATATATTTGCTCACGCGGCCGCGGAGGCCAATGTGAGTATTGAAATCAGTCCCGTCTGTATGTCTGTCTGTGTCTGTCTGTCTGTCTGTTTGTGTGCGTGTTTGTTTGTTTGCTAGTTTGTTTGTTTACTTGTCTCTCTGTCATCTATCTAAATCTAACTTATTTTTCTTTCGGGTCGCAAGAGAGGTCAGCTAATTCTGAAACCTGAAGGGGCCATATTATGTTTTAGCCGATGTTCCTACAAGATTTTCCTCCGTTCAATTCCAAATCGCTTCCGTTATTGCTTTTCCTTACACACAATCTCGCACACGTTTTATCTGCTCATATTCAATTGATCATGTGCTTTTTATCTTTGTTGCATGGTCCTGTATAAATCTTTTTGAGCATCTAAATTTGGAATTTGTAAATGTCCCCTACCCGGTTTCATATACGATCTCCAATCAAGAAGGTAGAGTTATTTATCTAATTAATGTTGCGAGCCACGATAACACGCTAATCATCCAAGAAAAACGTCTAACGTACGATTCATAAAACATGACTGTGTGTGTAAAACCGGACTTGGTAGATTGTATTAATTAGGAAATCTTTGTAAATTAGAAATTAAATCCATGATCACGTCGTTATTGTAACCCACTTCAAGCTAATATTCCACCATCACAGAAAACCTATATTCTGCTTCAGATGTGTTTAGTGTGTTCAAACTGCGTGAAAGGCAAACCGAAGCGAGTTTTACCCCAGCAAATCCCTGTTTATGAACCGAAAACGGTTACTGGGATGATTAGCGTGGATAATAAACGGTTGTTTTTACTATGTACCATAATGCATGCGATTACGTACACTCAGCCATATGCAGATGAGAGCAAACGTGGGATTCCATAGACAGTGTGTACAGAGTATTGTAAAAATACTAGATCTGTATACGTTTGGATAATATGCATCACTTATATCACAAGTCTCACAAATCATATTTACATTTCCGTCTAGATTAACAAAGTTGGTGCTGATATCGTTCACATAGAACCTAAACACGATGCCTTACCTGCGAGGACTTCTTTTACACATATGTATCTTTTTGTTGTGAAACTTACACTGCTGATATGTCATGCAAAGAATAGAATGCTACGATTCAAATTAGTATTTATTTATCGATGCCCTTCTAGGCCTGCTTATAACCAGCACATATCTGTTGCTTTGTTCAGTGTTTACGTATCGTCTCTTATTGCGCATATAACGGTGTGCACTCAGACATATTCAGCTGATAGCAAACTTGAGGGGACTTATATATAGTCATAACATGAATTGTGTTACTGGAAGCAAGCTATAGAAGTTTGTCTTTGTGATATACCACCAAGAACTAAGCCGGTTGCGTGTTGGCCTAATACACCTTTCCCACATTACCATATTTTAGGAAAATACCCTCCCATAATGCATCTCTCGCATCGTTTCTAGTAAAACACTCCAGGCGCTGCGCGGGCAGCATTACTTTGCTTTTAGGTTCAGATATAGGGAACTTTAAGCCGTTTATATGAAAAATGAAAAGATAAGGTCATAATAGTATTAAAGTCATACATCATTGGAAAGCTAATCCAATTCTCTACACATTTTTGTAATAGCTTTTATATAAAGATTTTCTCAAGCTAATTATAGTTGTAAAATACACCGTATACTCGCCGCTTTTTAAATTTACTAAATCTAGAGACAAAGGTGTATTTTATATATGCAAATATCTTAGTGAAAATCTTAGCAAAAAAAATAAAAAAATAAAAATTAAATCCTTAGAGATTTTGGACGCGCTTTCCACTGATGTACGACTTAATTAATATTGTGATTATACTTTGCCATAGGAACTCATCAAAATGCAGTGTCTTTTAGCGCAACAGTGAATCAATGCTGGCTAGCGGCTCATTTCGAGTCTTACCAGCGCAAACCGGCGAGAGCGTTAATTTTGGGGAATCCCTGCATAATGACGTCAATACGAGAAAGTGGTATTGCCAAAAATAAAATACCAATTGAGAGACAATACATGTATACTTGCTCGGAGACTTAGCAATGCACTTTGATTCCTATTAACGCTGACAGTATCAATGGTGAGTGCATTACACGTTTTTGACTGCCGATTTCTGAAGTGAAGTTCTTTACACATTACAATTAGTAATTGATATTGTAAGCCTCTAAAAGAATATGATTTGGCTATACTGGCATGAATGTGCGCCGTTTAAAGCGTAAATCCATTTTGTAAAAAACAAAACTTAATTTATATGGAATGAAATAATCGTATTTATTTCGTTTCTGTGGATTAAAGTACACACTTTGGGCCTCTAAAAGAACACAATTCTAGCAATTTTTTTAATTAGTGGTGTATGTGTGGCTTTGTACAGTGCCGGATTATGGATGTGTGGGGCCCGGGGCACACAAGATAGGCGGCCCCTAGAAGGGCTGAATTTTTTTCCGCTGGAAATAAAACAAGCATATGGGTTCGTGCGTGTAGGGAGGGGGAGGGGACTATGGCTCAAATGTAGCCGCATTAAGTAGATTTAGCTAACCGTATGCTTGTTTTATTCAAAACTGAACATTTTGCAGCCCTGCTAGGGGGGGGGGGTCATTGTAATGGGCGGGACACGTGCCCCTGTGCACCATTAATCAGGCACTGGCGTTGTAACTTAAACACACATCTCCAGAATATTTTGAAGGTCATCGTTGACTATCAGTCATGATAATAGCAAGTAATTAATACTATATGTATATATACACTGCAAAAATGTAAGTTCCCATTAAACATGGGCTAATATTTTCCGAGATATATAATTGGTTGCGATAAAAATTTGGACACAGCACTAACCGAACTAGAAGAACAATGTGTAAAACTGATTACGCCAGAAATGGCGCTAAGCATGAATGAGCTGGGATTACAAGAAAAATTGCCCCATTTTAAAAATCTTGAAATCATGCATGCCTTTTGCTGGAGGACTATCAGGCATTCTGACCAATTCTCTGTAACTGTACGGTCAGTGCCAGCGTATGCACAAAATTAATTCTGTATTTAAAGGGAAACACAAGAAGGGTCAACATAGATTACATAAATCACCTGCGATACCAAACATATGCAAATATGCGTGGCCTATTAAACTTACGTCGTTGTGATCTACATTTCGGCCAGTTTGGCAGTAGTTTCAACATATTTTCTGCCATGCTGTAAACAAGTATGATATACATATGCATATATATATATATATATATATATATATATATATATATATATATATATATATATATATATATATATATATATATATATATATATATATATATATATATATATATATATATATATATATATATGCTTTTTATGCCTATATGTTAGGCGTCTGTAGTAGTAATGCAACGATAAACCATAGCTGGTTGATCCCCCAAACTATTCACCAAATTATGTTCAAATATTTAATAGGGTCTATAAGTATTGCTTTATAATGCATTTCATATTGTGTGGTGGGAAAATAGCCACTCTTTCTTTAACCTATTGTAATTATACGCAACGTATGCTTAGTATAATATTGTGTTCTGATTGTTATTTGGTTTGTGTTATTGTTTTATATATCTGTATGCTAGACCTCACACAACAACATTTAGTTGTTTGTAATACTATCCATGTTTAAGTACAAAGAGAATAAAAGCTAAATCATTAACCAAGTGTGTATCACATTATTCAACGATGTCTGCGAAAAGTTATGATGTGTATTGTAGCCCTGCCCCCCCCCCACCCCCGGCCTCAAGAACACTGTGAGATTCGTGGATGTCTGGCTTGATTATCCATGTGTCCTCAGGCTAGTGTATTCCGTCAGGAGAGATAGAGCAAAAGTAGGAAAATTAACATCTCTTATTCCATGATGTATAGGTATAAAACTTGCTCAATTTTGTATCGGAGATATATTTACTTGACTTGATGACTCCATAATAATTTGAAGATATGTACAAGTCATTCACACGTGTGCATGTGAATTCGCTAAGATCTTCACCTGTGCAAACGACAGAATGCGGTGTGCCCTATCTGCATTTATGCATACAAATAAGGTGTCATATTTTGTGGCATAAAATGCTATTGTGTTGTTGGTGGATAGATTGTAGGAGATTTATGTCGACCAAGATGTCATTAGCATGAGTGGAGTCACATAAATATCTAGCGGCATAAACGTCACTCAATTAAATTAGGCCACCTTCCATAGCACTTGACTTGAACACACTTCATTATATCAACATATAGCGACGATGCTTAGCTACGTTAGAAAGTGATGTTAATCCTGATATGCTGCGCGTTATTCAATGCCATCATTATAGTATACACATGGCTGTGGTTCCATACAGGTCCTGTTCCATCAGCCACAGCCCGACATTACCTAATATTGAGATATGACTTGGGTCGTGTTGCCTCAGTCACATTCGACAATAGGTAGCATGAGTATAATGCGTATGCGGATACAGAAAAAAAAAACCCATATGCTTTTCTATAGAAAAGCGCAATAGCGAGTTGTCCCATTATGACCAAGCAAGAAATGTTAACTCCACCAATCAAATTGGTTTATTCAACCAATCAAATTGAATGAATTAATCGAACCAGCAGATCGTTGACGCGGAAGTATGAATGATGATTTTATGGCACTAGGGTTTCGTCATCATTCTCCGGAATGATCTCTTGATATTCGTCATGCATATTTCAATGGCTAATTTTCTGGCTAAAAAGAATAAGTGTGAACATGTTGCTAGAATTAAGCTAAGATTGAATAGCTAATTCCTAGCTATGCATAGTAGTACAGAATTAGGATTTATTCTAGAAATGAAATGAGCAAAAACATAATGTAGGGTTATACAAGTACATCAAGTGGTCCAGTGGTCGAGTATAAAGATTCATCATCAAAATCTCAGAGCGTGAGCTGACCGCATCATTACTCGTCAGTAACAGCAGGTGTAGATGCAGAGCTACGACACAGCTTACTCTTAATGATAAACGATAAGCCTAATGCTGCGTGGAAGCGAATTTCCTGTCTGTCCGTCCGTCCGTCTGTCTGTCTGTCTGTCTGTCTGTCTGTCTGTCTGTCTGTCTGTCTGTCTGTCTGTCCGTCCGTCCGTCCGTCCGTCCGTCCGTCCGTCCATCCGTCCGTCCATCTGCCCGCCCGCCCGCCCGCCCGCCCGCCCGCCCGCCCGCCCGCTCGCCCGCCAGCCCGCCCGCCCGTCCGTCCGTCCGTCTTTACATTGAAAAAAACGCATTGGCACAGGAATTTAATTAAAAATTTCTTTGCCTAAATTTGTCCTATCGAGACCAAGTTTAGATTTACTTAGAGTGGTCCCCCCTTGAGATTAGTTGTGGTAAAGTGAATTAATCAGTAGGTCGCTTTAACAGGTAAAGGCTGGGATTGATCCTACATTATAGAGAAATCACACACACGAATGCACACACATACACATACGCACGTACATACGCACGCACGCAAGCACGCACGCTCGTACGCACGCACGCACGCACGCACGCACGCACGCACGCACGCACGCACGCACGCACGCACGTGCACATCTGAACGAATGCACGCAATAATACATGCACACAGTAATACATGCACGAATGCACGCAAAAATGCATGCATGAACGCATGCGCGAACGGACGCACGAATGCATGCATGCACACACCAAGGCACTAATGTACTCACGAATTAATGCACCCACAGCCACATACACACGCACACATACACCCACGCAAGTATAGATGCACACACGTACGGATGTACGAGCACACACCCACACACATACACACATACAAACAAACGCCCGGACGCACGAACACACGAACGCATGCACGAACGAACGAACGAACGAACGAACGAACGAACGAACGAACGAACGAACGAACGAACGAACACACGCACGCATACACACACGCACGCACGCACACACACTTTTGCAGACACATAATTAAAAGATGTCCTACGGATATGATTTCATGTTGCCCCACCATTGATTTTGGTTGGGATTAGATTTATTTAAGAATAGGTAGGGAGGGATGAAACCTTGTCATAGTTATCAGGAACTATACGGTCTAACTTTGATCTTACTAGCAAATCTTTCAGGTTTGGATTTCTATTGTAAGCTATTAATGGTCGTGCTTTGATCGGTTCCTTTAATTTAGATTGCAACTGTGAATATTCGTCTTTCATGGTTTTCGCTAATTCAACATTACGTCTATTGTATATGAGTTGAAATGGGATAATTTTGTTCTTTTGTGATATTCCCGAATCTACATTTATTCCAAATGGTGCTTTTGTTTGGAGTGTTCTAATCCAATGGCCTTCTCGGATTTTGCGAAACGAACTCGTTTCTTCCTCACTATCGAAGGTCGGAATATGTTCTATTGGCATGATTTCAAAATGATGTTCAACTGAATGATCAGGAAGTTGGAAATGTTGAGCAATTGGCGTATCTGCTGAGGTGTTAATATCAGAAACGTGGCGTCTAACACGCACTCTAAATGCATTTTTTGTTTCACCAACATACTGTTTCTGGCAAAGGGCACAATTGATCAAATAGACTACATTCTCAGAATCACAATGCATATTAGTTCGGATATGATATTCATTTTTAGTTTGAAAGCTCAGGAATGTTTGTTGGTTTACAATATAGTTGTTTACTTTGCATCTATTTTTGTCGCATTTAGAAACTGATCCATCGCACATGATTGGTTTATTGTGTTTAATTTGGACAGGCTCAAACTCGGGTCCGCTATGAGGTTTTAGATTTTCAAGCTCATTGATGGTGTCTGCTTTAATTTTTCGAAGAAAACGTGCTGAATAGCCTCGTGCTTTCAAAGCATCAAACAGAGTAGAGCATGCACTATTCAGATTTTGCCTGTTGCTAGAGTGTCGAAAGAATCTTATGATTTGCGATTTGATCAAACCTTTAAATGTGTGTGGAGGATGAAATGATTTTTTGTGAAGCAGCTGATGTGAGTCTGTTGGCTTAAAGAATACTTTATATTCTAATTTTCCAGAGGAATCAAATTGAGGACCATTATAGATCGTGACATCTAAAAAGTCAACCGATGTTCCACTAATAGTAGCTTTTAGCTTGATGTTTGAATCTTGGTTATTTAAAATGCGAAAAAATTCCCAAAAGTCTTCTTCTGAATGTTGCCAAACTATGAAGATGTCATCTAGATATCTGAGGTAAAGAAGAGGCTTTTTGGTTGATTTGTTCAGCGCCTCCTCTTCCCACTCTGCAACATAAATCGTGGCAAAATTTGGGCTGAATCGTTTACCCATTGCGCATCCACAGATTTGAAGGTAATTTTCACCATTAAATTGGAAATCGTTTCCTTTAAGACTTAGCTCTAATAATTTTAGAATTTCCGTGTCTGGTCGATCTGGATCAGGAAATTTGACAAAAGAATTCTTAATAGCATTGACTCCAGCATCAATATCTATATTGGTATACATAGCATCTATGTCTAATGCGACCAAATATGCATCTTTCGGAACTGAAAATTTGGATAACTTTGAAAGAAAGTGTTCTGTGTTCTTGAGAAAGCTCTTGTGTCTATTAGCAATGGGCTTTAAATAGTAATCAATATATTCTGAAATGCCATAAGACTCACTGCCACAGTCTGAAATGATGGGTCGTCCAGGTGGTGTCAATGGATCTAACCAGTTGCTGATAGGTTTATGGATTTTAGGCAAGATATAAAATGTCCGATTTTGTGGATTATTCTCACCTAGCAGATACTTTAGCTGTTTCTTATCGATGTACTTATCTGTATGCAATGAATTAAGTATTTCAATGAAATTGTGTCGGTTTTGAGGCCAAATTAAATTATCAAGTTTTCTGTAATGCCTGGTGTTAGTTAACTGCCTTTCGGCCTTGCGGATGTAGTTTTCTCTAGACATAATCACAGTTGCTGAACCTTTATCGGCTGGTTTTATAATAATATTTTGATTTCTACGTAATTTGTTGATAGCCTGTCGTTCGAGAAATGAAAGGTTTTGCTTATTGTTTTTAACTGGCAATGATCTGGCTATACCAGCAACCGTTTTTATGGTTGCTTTAATATTGTCATCAACTAGCCTATCTGGAGAGTCCCAACCGGATTTTCCAGTGAATGGTTTTGACTCTCCATTTAAATTTCGAAAATGATGGGCTATTTTTACTGAATGACCAAAATTAGCTACTTCAATAAGACCTGTGTCTAAAAGCAAATCTAATCCTGTTTTTGGCTTTGGAGTTGGTACAAAAGTAAGACCACGATCGAGAATTGATTTTTCAGATGGTGAGAGATCATAGTCAGCTGCTAAATTGACAAGGGTTGTTCCTAATCCTATGTTAGGGGAGCTATTGCCTTGACCCACATTTAGTTTAAACCAAGTACCGTCAACCAATGGTTATAAATACAATTAGCTGTTTCTTTCGTCCAATGGATTCTATCCTTCTCAACATGAAAATTGGCATCAGAAATTTTGGGGATGACCTTATCAACGTGGCAGTTGGACCTTGCTGATTCGTTGATACGCTTGAGACAGTACCTTTGCCTGTCTGACAAGCTATCAGAGAAGTTAATCTCAGCAAAGTGCAACTCCGCATTAGGGAAGGTGTTTTTAAATTCACGAGCCATGAACCGTAAATGGCTTGAGGCTTTGGTTGGATGTTCATTTTTGGAGTTGATGCCAATATTCAAGATGATCTTCTCCGGGCTAGGGCCATCGTGGTGTCGCATAGCCATTGTTCTGAAATGTGATAACGCGGCACCAGGATAGCACTCAAGCTGGATGTCAGGATGGACGTCTAAATCAATTCGGGCTAGATTAGAGGACCCTATCATCAGAATCTTCTTGGTGATTCTGGAGATCCTCCACAGGCCGCCCGCCCGCCCGCCCGCCCGCCCGCCCGCCCGCCCGCCCGCCCGTCCGCCCGCCCGCCCGCCCGCCCGCCCGCCCGCCCGTCCGTCCGTCCGTCCGTCTGTCTGTATGTCTGTCCGTCAGTGCGTCCGTCCGTCCGCCCGTCCGTCCGCCCGCCCGCCCGCCCGCCCGTCCGCCCGCCCGCCCGCCCGCCCACCCACCTACCTACCTCCCTACGTATCTATCTATCTATCTATCTATCTATCTATCTATCTATCTATCTATCTATCTATCTATCTATCTATCTAACGTCCGTCCGTCCGTCCGTCCGTCCGTCCGTCCGTCCGTCCGTCCGTCCGTCCATCTGCCCGCCCGCCCGCCCGCCCGCCCGCCCGCCCGCCCGCCCGCCCGCCGCCCGCCCACCCGCTCGCTCGCCCGCCTGCCTGCCAGCCCGCAAATTTGATAACTAGGGACGTCTAAATCAAATATGAAACAGAAATAAATACTGAACAATGCATAAAATATATACTTTTGTGATATGAAGCGGTGGAAGAGAACATTAGCAGTGTACGTCCTCATAGCAATTAGCCAAATGTATGTAACATAAGTATTCACATGTAATGTGCCATGGTATTGTTCCATGTGAACTATCTCGGCAAGTGTACTAGTTCACACTGTATCACAAGTCAAGTTGGTGATAAATGATATAGATTAGTTATATAACCGTATACAGATCTTGTGTGTTAGCCAATAAACTGCACACACGCATAGGTCCTCTCAAGTTTGCTATCATATGAATATGTCAGAGATAAGGTTCACTGTATGGTATAGTAAACAAACACACCAATTATCGTGGCCCGAAGAACGGATTAGGGGATATAGCATAAATTGAAATTTGCAACTTGATTGGTAAGAATTGGTTTTCTGGAAACAGTAAAACGGTAGCTAATAAATAGTGAAAAAAACATATAACATATACAGTGATATTATACAGCCCTAGATGAGTGCAAGAAATCCTGAATAATAAAATGGGTAATGTTATTAGGTCCTCTCATTGACTGTAATTGTTTTGACGTGTGCTATAGGGTCCTCGCTTTAAATGCATGATCCATTGTGAGTGTAAGTCCTCACAAGAATTAGTCAAGTGTGTGTAACTGAAGTCCTCACAATTAATGTATCATGTAGATGTTCAGTTCCAGTCCTTGCATGACGAGCACATAATCCACTAGTATGTCCCCATGAGGACCGCATCGTGTCAACATACCTAGACAATTCTTTGTAGTGATAATCAAATGATCAATAGCTGGTAAGCATTAGTATACAGTCCGGAAATTAGAACGCATATTGGCGCCTCGATTAACCTAAACAGAAAGTCCTCATATGTGGCGGTATCTAGTTCAGGTGCTCACATAGCATAGCAAACCGAGTGTGTGTGTGTGTGTGTGTGTGTGTGTGTGTGGGGTGGGTGTGTGTGTGTGTGTGTGGCTGCGTGCGTACGTACGTACGTGCGTGCGTGCGTGCGTGCGTGCGTGCGTGCGTGCGTGCGTGCGTGCGTGCGTGCGTGCGTGCGTGCGTCCGCCTGTGTGTGTACTGGTGAGTGTGTGCATGCGTGTGTTTACCAGTGTGTGTGGGTGTGTGTGTGTGAGTGGGTGTGTGGGTGGGTGTGGGTCGGTGGGTGGGTGGGTGGGTGGGTGGGTTGGTGGGTGGGTGGGTGGGTGGGTGGGTGGGTGGGTGGGTGGGTGGGTGGGTGGGTGGGTGGGTGGGTGGGTGGGTGCGTGCGTGCGTCAGTGCGTGCGTGCGTGCGTGCGTGCGGGCGTGCGAGCGTGCGTGCGAGCGTGCGAGCGTGCGTGCGTGCGTGCGTGCGTGCGTGCGCGTATTATGGGTTTGGTTATGTCTTATGGGCTGATGAATAACCAGAATGTAATTATAGAAACAAATTTATTTAGAATTTATTATATATATATATATATATATATATATATATATATATATATATATATATATATATATATATATATAATTTCTATGCATTTGTTGAATAATATTGTCTAGTATGTTTTACAACGAGAAATATAAATAAATGCAACAATTGCATCGTATTTATCCATATACCGCCAACCTTATTTGCAATAAAAACATAGTAATGTCAGATATGGAAAATGAATGCATGTTAAGGCAGTACACGACTATATTTACGCCACTGGCCGATTTTAGTTTTTAATTAAATATGCATTCATCTGTCGTAGTCAATGGAAGTAAAGTATGGTTCCTGAGAAATCTGTAACTGGCCTTATGCGATGTACGGCTGTAGCGGATTATCCCAGGATAAGCAATTTTTTGTTATCTGGAGCCAGCCATCGACGATTTGACACTGTTTCATGCAGTCTGCGACAGGTAGCTAATTTTATACTACCACAAAAACTGGAGCATTTTCTAATCATATGGGTATTCCATTCTTAATTAGTCTTTCCTTTCAGAAAATCGTCGAGATTTGGCGACCGTATCCCCACTGAGAACACACCAGAGTGACACAATGTCCAGACCATAGCAGATTGCAATGGGCACTGGGAGACTTCTTTGCAACAGATTTTCAAAGTTGAACCACGCTCAACTTTCCAGATCTCTCCCAGAGAAGTCTCCCAGTGCCCATTGCAATCTGCTATGGTCTGGACATTGTGTTCCCACAGAATGTGTAGGCTATCGGAAACGATCTGCGATGATCGCAGAACACGTGTGGCTGATTGCAGATTTTATGCCGGGCTTAGAATTAGTAGACATAGGGGTCAACATATCTATGAATGATGGTGTGTGATCGTAAGTAATCGTTTATAGCTCTATTTTAAGGAAATTCTTTAAACTAATTTGATATGAACCTCTTGCTGGTAGAAGTAGAACCAGCTTCCAGTCGAATTAGGGTCAATATATTCAGCATATTTATAGCTATAAAATGGTGAAGGACCTATATGTTGTGCCCACCTGAGACACACGACAATAGTACTCAGAATGTGTAATATTGAACATGTCAAACGAAACTAATCTGTGATGTGTTTTATGCTTAAGAAATATGTCAACCTAATTTAGTCATCGAGCCTGCATTATATGTTATAGGCTATTGCAGTTATATTAATTCTCTTTCAGGTCTAACCATGTATCATTCCGTTAACTCCAGAGAGCCCACTTTTAATGTTGTGTCTGAAATCACACTCTGGATAGTATTGCTATGTTCATGGGCTCCGTTCGCAATCATAGTCTTGGTACTCTGTCCTGCGCTTGTAAATAACATCCATCAACTGCACACGCCGTTATAGTTAGGGCTGTACGAAATACGTTATCATTACATTACATGCAATCAGTAGTAATCTTAACGGAGTCTAGGCCCACTTCTTATTGCCTGCTCCTATGTCAGATATTACCAAGCAATCCGGCATGTCCAAAGCTGTACTCGTACAGCCCCTATAAATGTATTCCTTGCCTTTAAATATATATGATTGTCTGTGTGTTTTAAAGAATAGTTTCTCCAACCATTTCTTTCAATAAATGACAGTATTGGTGGCCATTAAGTAGGTTTCTATGACAACATAACTTGCTACCTACAGGGGCAAGGACTCATCTATGCATTCCAGTCACACCTTCTCAGGAGACCGCGTGGCTTTGTGAGCCAGAACTTGGCGGTTATTTACGGCAGGTGTTCGAGAGATAGCACGACTTGGTGAATCGACGCCATCCTGTTATTCAAAAGGGCATACGCTATGACAGTTATATTGTATTAAGGAAATGACTACATAGCGTCACTCACAGATCACACACAATTAGGTGACCGCTTAAGACAGGTATGATGTACTTATAAGGTGTTACTGCTATCTGCTAATTATTTGATTTAATCAACTAATAGTTGTAGTCTCGAGGTTCAAAGACTAATACCTTCGTAACAAACCGTATATTTTAGCACGAGTTAGTAGGCTCACCATTACTAAGATATGGCTTTAGTGCTTCTGAACCTGTTCACATAGATCAGAATTGCTGAAGATAATCGTATTACCAGCCTATGTGACAGCTGCCCATTAGTCGCGGTCCAGTTATATACAACAACAGGAAAGGGTGTTTTGGTTATGGCGTGGCCTTAATAGTTTTATATTTGGAGTTCCTTATGCCACTTGCCTCAATTACTTGCTGATTTAATTTGATTTAAGTCGAATGCCATCGGCCATACGCCAAATATAACGTCGTAAACCGCATTTACCCCTAGGACTAATAGATCAAGTACCCGCACCGCAACACGTCGCACAGAAAATCATCGTTACTGACACCCTCGATCTTCACAAGAACATCTATAAACACACGTTTACCGAGACATGCAGTTTTTATGCGTGACAGTGAAGAGCGTTTGGGCTGGCTGTATTTGAAATCTAATTCGCCATTTTTGTGCTCGACTCCGTGTGACTCAATCTCAGCCCAATAGGCTGGTGCATTCAAGACAGCGTAGAGAGTATGCAGCCCACTCCTTTCAAGCATGTAGTCCTCACTAGTCAACGTCAAGCCAATACTACTCGGTCAATGTTGTATATCCTGAAACTAATGTGCATGAACACAGTAAACTGTCTACATGCACCCAGTAATGTTACAAATTGTAAATGTATTGCGCAATTTGGATCAGGCAATCGAGTAACAATTTGAACTCTGAATTCCCCTAATCTCGAGTTAAAGGTACTTATACAGATAAGAATTTCTAAAACTAGTTTAACAGAAACCGGCTGTTGTAGCAATTGTTTCCGCACAGTTATCCTTGGCACCACAAAACCAGCCGTCTCCCGTCCAGCTCTTAACATTGTCTACCTATGATGTCCACCTTCTTTCATTTAGCTAAACAACTGGAGTAGTCGTGTTAGTCTGTTAATATAACACTATATGCATACGTGGAATCGTTTGCGTTTGCGACAAACGTAATTGAGGGATCCGATATGTCACTCAAGCATGTGATGTCGTATGACAATGTATTCTATTTTTAGACTACCAAGAAGGCGTATGAATCGTAGGTGTTGGTGAACTTACTATATAATACACATTATGTTGAATATTTTAAAACGAATTTGATAACGGTATGTTTCTGTAATAGGCAGTAACAGGTGTCATCGAAATGCTGTTAACAATATTAAAATGAGTACTAGAGTACTACCTTGAAATGTAGATTCTGGAAATTCAGATTTCAATATTGCATATCGAGTACATCACACGAACAGGCAGAGCTTAGTTAGAAATGGATCGCTTTACTCCAAACCCAGAGAAAATCGTATCGTGCAGGACGTCGTCGGTACTGTCACCCTCTTTCGTCATCAGCAAACCAATCAATTGACGCTTAACGAGATGCACTATTATGTACGCGTAGCAAAGACGGGCGCGTTACGTGACTATTGGACATGTAATTCACCATTCTTTGTGTTCGACTCGTGTGGCTCAATCAAAGGCTGTATGTTTCACTTCATGTTGTCTTCAAGTCTGTAAGTGTTCTTCGTAACCATTAACGATATGGTGCCAGAAACAGCAAAGTCAATGTAGGGCATACACATAATATATTGCTTATAATTAAAGTAATAGTATTGGTTACGGTAACGGTCATACGGTGTGCATGTGGACAGAAGCATTATAACATTGTAAATGAATTTTCCAATTTGATGAGCTGATTAAGCCATCGCACGCTGGATGTTCAGATTCTCAATTTCAAAATAACTATACAGGTAAGCGGTTGCCGATTTTGAAATGACTCTTACTGTAATAAGTTGCTGTCATAGGCAGTAACTGCGTCTAATCAAATACGTCCCGATATAATCAACATATTGCGTAGTAAATCATACATTATCTTTTGTATTAGAGCCCTTCTGGTTCAAAGGACAAAACGGTATTGTTGAACGCACATTCACGGCTTCAGAAATTTAACATTGATTTTACTTGTAGTTTCACTAGTGCAGAATGCGTGGGCCTTACACGGTGTTGTTTCATGCCCCTTATTTTCCGTAAAATGGAGGACGGAAATTAATGTTTTATTACTATTTTGTGAGCTCGTGTCTTGTGGTAAATGGCAGTGCGTACATCAAACAAATTGAAAATACAAGACCGTGTTTACGTCAGAGAGTGAATCCGGAGAATTGCCATACCGAAGCATGGCAAAACTCCGGATTAACTATCTGGTGAGAAAATTGTCTTAGCATTTATAATTATGTATTCTTATCAGATGTCGGGAATTCGGGTCAGCCGACCGTGTATACCTCCCGCAATATTTCTTGACGTATGCTAACATTGACACTATTCTTTTCACAGAAATGCAGTTATGTTAGAATAACACGATGCGTGGCACCTGTAGGGATCATAGATTCCAACAAAATCAAATTCCGACAGCGGCCAGCTTGGAATTCAAAATGTGATGAATATAACGAATTTAGGAGTAGCATGTTAAACCTGTGCATGGTGTTACAGTCGCTGTTAAAGCGGTGTTGTTTCCTACACTCAATGTGGAAATCCAATATTCCGACTGTAGATTTCTTTGAAGAAATGGTTATTATATTTAGATTTAGATGACTCGAAACCTACACTATGCAATGCAATGTAAACAACTTCAATGAACCGACATAAATCACATGTACAGTTTAGCCATCCATTACACCACGTCATAATAGACTTAGCTTCAATATATTCAATTGTTTCCCCGCACAGTTTACTGAGCCATTGAGTTCAGAGATCGATCGACTCCAACACGAGCGTGGTGTGGATGGAGCTTAGATAGAGGTGGTAGGAGCATTGCTACAACTGGAAAGGTCCATTTGTTTCACAATGTAAGATGTGTATACATGCATTGGCCTTTTTGTATTAACACATTTAACCGAACATATGCATACAATCGCTTTCTAGATGTCGACCACCTCGTATCTGTAAAGCTCACATAGTATCAGTGGCACCTGATACCTGAAGAAAGTGACGTAGCTGCAGAATAAGTTCATATACTTCTTTTTACGATTAGATTAGCACGATTACTCTCCCATATGTAGTATAGGTCAGCTATGATATTATGCAGTTGAAACGGCGTTGTTCGCATCGATCATAGCAATGAATAGGCCAGAGCGAATTCTTTATTAAGGTCCAGAGATTTCATTTTATTGAGTATCATGTAATACGAGCATATGTATCGCAACTGAGCTACCAGCAGAGGATATCAATCCACGGATTGAGTAGGGGAGTTTGGAGTTGTAAATGATATGAGCATTTAGCAACGCATGATGTAGAAATAGCATACCCAACTTGGATGCACAACACGCACATATACTTTCCATTGGATTTACATAAATGAGCATCGGCGGTCTTGACAAATCAATAGAGATATTATATGCTGTGGTTGCATATTGATTGCTGCTCTCACAGTGAGGGACTCCAAACATGTCAGAACGCGATTTAATTTCCTCTCCACCATCTTAAACCAACATCATGCAGTTAATGGAAATACGCATCACGATCCTGTTTCTCAACCCAACTCTGTCCTTTCCAGGACTCACTCAGTTACGAACGCATATAACTAATTGCAGATTTCCACTCTCAAAGTAAACATCGCCGTATTGGTTGATCTGGAGCAGTGACTCACTGGCATCGTGTACATTTGAAGTCGGCAATTGTAAATCAACTATATTCCCAAATGTAAATATATCGTTGATGTCGCTTAGCACAAGAACGCATGCCACCGTATATGATGGACATTTAATAAATAACCAAAATCCGAAAATTAAAACAAATTGTAGCAGAATCCAAGATGACGAGGGTCTACAATTCCCGAATCATTTTGATGTATAATTTGTATCGATAGTTTAGACTCGCTGGTAGACTATCATGTTTAGAAACACTAACCGACATTCACACTCCAATTCACACAACATCTTAAAGGTGTATATTCACAGCAAAATTACTGAACATAAAATTGTTTATATTGCATACTTTTAGAAGCGTAAACTGTGAGCCTATATGTAATGACACCAAATAAATCTTAGCATGTGATGATTTAATTAAGTAATGAGTAAAATAATTTGTGTGCCTCTATATCATTTCCGCAACTTAGCAAATTATATTAATTTATATGTAATGAAGTCATCATATGCTAAGATGTATTTCGTTGCATTATACATAGGCACACAATTTATGCCTATAAAAGTATACAATTTAAAAAATTGGATTTTCATGCATTCTGGTGTGAATATGTACAATTGATCAGCTCCCTTCACTAATGTTCGAATAGTCCGTCAAACACCACTATCTAGTAAAAGCTATAGCAGGTTTGACCAGATAAAATCAATGTCCTTGTATCTCAATCGCAGGACAAAGACACAGAAACCCCATTTAATGTTGTGAAAGTAATATGACTGGAAGCTATTGCTACCTTAATAGCAAAACGTGCACCCCGTCATGTTAATTACAATGTCTTGCCAATAATATGCTATACATCATAAAACTGTACCTTTTCTCAGGGATGTGACGTTAAAAGGGTTAAACAGTCTCTTGGAAATCTAGCAAAATGCGCTGACGTTGTTATAAGATCCATTGTGTCCTGTCGATTGAAGAAAAATAATGATATCTTCTTTAAAGCTATTGCAAATGTGTCCGATATAGCCGCAACACTGCTCAGTATGGATTGCTCGAGATGTGTGGCAAACAGTCATCTACTCGCATTGTGGTATAAACTATAAGTGGTATCATTGCTCCCGCTGCATTTAGAAAAATATTAATAACTAGGCGACGAGTCAGTGCTAGTGTGTGTCTTCCATCAACAATTATAATGAACACGCCGGATTCGTAGGTGCTGGCATACATATTCACATACATACGGAACATATATGAAGGATCGTGTAAAGCACTGGACCCTGATGCATAGGAATTGGTATCGTGTAACAATGATACACGTAAGCTGTTGGATATTTTAATTTGACTTGAACATGTTGGTGCAAATAACTCTCAGTTCAACTAATTTCAAAGTAATCAACACAATATTCATTTCCTCATGCTTGATATTGATGTGTTAGGAGTTTCGATTCGTCAGGTTAAATTTTACAAGTAATATCGACAATAAGCGTTGAAAATATATTTTTCAGCCAAACATTATCAGATTTTGCCATGATGTCTTTGTTTGGCAACTGTCTTTGATAATGCAACACGTATGCGTGTCTGACTGCTGTCAGAGTTATTGGTCTACAGTTTGTTGCTGTGTACAGGCATGCATGCAGTGTACGTGTGTACGTGTACGTATGCATGCAGGTTACTCCCAGGGCATGTGGGCATATATGCAAGGACGCATGCCTGTTTGTACTCTAGCGCATACATTTCCATTGCCTCAGGGAAAACATCATATCACACAATCTGGTAAATAAAATCCAACACCAAGTCCTGCATACTAACGAGGATACCGAGATAACCATCGTCAACATGCGGAAGTTCTCATAGGGAGGCATGAACTGTTATACTTAAGAAGTCCATTGATATATGTTGATATAGCACTAACAGTGGCAATCAAGTTTTACTACAATCGGTGAAACACTCGATTACTATTTTGCCATATTAGTTGATATGAATGATTCTTAATGGAAACATATCCTATTATTGCTGTCACAGATATAAATCCGAAGGACACGACCATATATCGGCATAGTTTATGTTATAAATAAGTGTACGCGTACATACTTAATAGCAAATGGGCACGCTGCTATAACTATCTCTTAAATCCAGTGATGACGATACGATGCCAAAGTTATTACAGGAAATACACATATCCATAGATACGATCTCATCCATCGCGTATATTTCGCTATCATAAACCTAGTGTGAATCTAATTATGCGATAGCATGATGGTTTACGATAGGTGTATGCAGCTAGGGCTGTTCGCTAATCGATACACGCTTGAATAAATACAAAACCAATTTGACCTGCTGCAGATGGCAAGATGTGCTTATCGAACATTAGATTACTGGCGTATAGAAAATGAGTTAACTCGCGTAATCGTTGGTTGTACATTTGTGTGTATCTAGATCAATGGCGCAAGAATATGTATGCGTGCATGTGGGTGTATGCGTATGTGTGTGCACGCGCACGTGGTTGTGCTTTTTTACTGTTAAGGGAGATTTTCAAGTCAATCACGATGACATGCATTTCTCAGGGCAGTGTCAGCGTCAGTGGGTGGATATACATAGCACCATATATTCATGTTGTTTACTGCCAGAAATAGGATAGCTAGGGATTCAGGATTGACCATCTATCACTGCCAACTGCAAGCTAGTTTACTCGCCTGTGGTCCTTGCGTTTTGTGTCTGTTGTATGCACCCAACATGGCTGTTCTACTTTGTTTGCCTCCGTATCGACCATTATATTATTAACACGCCCCAGCATATAATTCACCACCACTTCGTCTCACCATCTTGTCTCGCCATTCACCCAGCGCTATTGCAGTATAAACAGCATTCAAAGTCTGGTTCATATTCAATCTTAATCAAATTACATTGTAAATGTTCGATTGCGAATGCAGAAGCCATTATCAACTAAAAACAAATGGGGTTTCATCAGCTAAAAGAAATTATAACATCATGGTGTTAATATTACAAATCTCGCATCCGTTTTGTACATTTGCAGATCCGAAACGAGACGGTACAAGGTGATGAAATTTCATATAGGATTCAATCAAATTTCTAAAGTCTCGCATATCATCTTGTGTGCGTGCGTGCGTGCGTGCGTGCGTGCGTGCGTGCGTGCGTGCGTGCGTGCGTGCGTGCGTGCGTGCGTACACACACACATGTGTGCGTATGTGGGTACGTGCGTGCGGTCATGCGTGCTCGCGTGTGTATGTATTCTATGATGTATTTTGCATTATGGACTGATGAATAACCACAGTGTAAGTATGCAGACACTTTTATTGCGAATGCGTTATATGTATATTGCCTAATCGCTATGACCCTGTTGAATACTATTTTCTCAATATCGCAATAATCAAGTGGACACTGTTAATTTGTTGAGTGTATGCCAATATCAGAATTAGCATTTGTGCGTGTATCTGTATACACTATGCGTTTCAATATAGCTGATGGCCATTGGCTATCGCATCTCAATTATCTATGAAGTCAGATCGAAATCCTCATCATTTTTACTGTTGAACTACTATGGAGATAATTTTAGTAAATGTTGTTTGCTGGCAGAAATGATGCTGACAAATATAAATTTAACACAGATTTAGCATCGAAGTTATATTAGTATGCATTATTATATTTTGAAAATCGTATTGTCACATATATGCTTTGCAATATTAACCTTTGCCACGTTGATGTCAATATTCTTTCTTACATTGTGCCAATAGCAATCAAACAGGTGTACATTTCTCAACATAGTTGGTGGACGATGTTGCTGTCTACCAAGTTTGTTGAAAAAAACGCGGACACCAGCTCATCTTTTACGTTAATTTGAAAGTGTAGCTTATTGACATCAGTGTGATAATGGTTAACGAGGATAGTTTGGAAGTTGAAATACTGCAAAATCAGGATGGATACACGCGATATATTTTTACACATCTTGTGCCATAATGCATACCTCGATTACGGATACACTCATAAAACCAATAGTGCGAGAGTTAATAAAATGGAAGCACTCGATCTATAAGTTAAGTATCTGACGTCATGATCAGACAGATCTAATTAATTTTAGCTGACGTCACAATCAAAATCACATATCACCGTCACAATAATCGAAAAGTATGTCACAAAAGTGTGCGAATAGTATGTTTATGAACAATGAACTAGTTAATAAACATGCTGCTCAATTTGTGAAAGTAAAATTAGTAAAATTTGATTTAGAATCTTCATCAACCTGTATAATGTATGATTACTATATTCTGCGGCTCTAGTAGTAGACACATCGTACAGCTGCAATCAGTTCTGCATCGCGTGTGCCCACTGTGTCTTGTCCTCAGCCGAAATCCTTAGCTTCCTCAGGTCCATTATTACCTTGAGTGTACCGAGCCCTGCTTTCTTGAGGTCACATCATAGTACGCTTAGCAGATGTATGCAATGGCGTCATTTCCTGGCTTTGTATTTGCTGGCTCCGGGTAGGGCGAATTCCAAGGCTCTCTGTTCGGTTGTTGCTTCTGGCATCCTTAGCAAATGGCCACACATGGACCATATTTGCTGGGCGACTTTTACAGACAGTGGTGACGTATTACACATCGTGTATAGTGTATTGTTTGACACAATGCTGTCTGGCAATCGGTACCGAGTGATGGTGCGTAGGTGTTTGCGGTGGCAGGCATCGAGTTTGGCTAGATCTGCCTTTGGAGCTGCCCAGCTGTTACAGTAATACAGCATCAAGGATACGCAGGTTGCATTGTATAAATGTAGCCTCTTTATCAAGGGCGTATTTGATCTACGAATCCATAGCTTCCAGAAGGACTGGAAAGCTATTTTCCCCACGACGCAGCATGCAGCAATTTCAACAGTACTGCACAGCAGCGAGCTCAGGATTGTACTTTTCTTCCATGGTTCGCCGCCACGAAGTGGGTCGTCGTTTTCTATAGTTGCATGCTATGTCGATAGGTATACGTGGGCGAACTCTGTTTTGGATTCATAAATAAAGAGATTCTCAATTTATAGTTTGTTGCAGCTATTCGGAGAAGGTCATCAAGGGGTTTATTTTCCTTGTCTATGAAGTCCACATCGTCGGCATATTCCATCTCTAGCAGCATGGGGGTGGGTGGGGTTGGGAGGGGGTGTTGCTCTTGTGGAACTTTCCCGCACATATGGTAATGCGGCAGCAAGGTAGCAGGTGAAATGTATAGGAGATAGACCATCTCCCTGTGGGGAGCCGATTGATGTCTCACACTCTATAGACGTCACTAACTTGACTCGTACTCGCAGCTTGGTGTCTGCAAGCAGTAGTCTCACTAGTCGTAGCTCATCTTCATTGTAACTGGCCTGGCGTAGCAGGATCTTTGAGCATTTAATTGTGTCGAAGGCTCGTAACATGTCAATGCCCATTTTGTGGAGGTCCCAGTGTTTGGACATGACTACCGGCACAAGCATGCGCTGAGCACATGCAATGTCTGTGCAGCTGCGAATACGTTTGAAGCCACTTTGACATGGTTCGGTGAAGTAATCGATCTTGTCTCGGATGCGGCATAGAGTAACATTGGAGAGGAGTGTCCGTATGCTGTTGAGGAGCACATTGGGCCGCAGATTGGCTGTATAATGTTTATTTTAAAATGTAGATTCTGCGTTTTCATGTTTCAACGTTTCAAATCGTGTACAGTGCATGTAATATTGGGCCGAGATTAACCAAACTATTTAATCTCTCTTGTGTCAAGTTAACCTTTTAATTGGCAAGCAGGCCAGAATGTCTATGATATGTGTTGGGAAACGTCAATTTCCAGGCCAAGAGAGTTCCATTTGGGAAAATGCACCACGAATGACTTGCTCGGTAACCGAGCCAGTCATTCATGGTAAATACCCCAAAATAGGACACTATTGACCTACATATGGGCACTGGCTATGGTGAATTTTTTATGTTCTTTACTACTAATACATGACTCGTGTGGCCCGCCAAGAACGACACTTGTAGTGGCCATGAGGAATGTCCGTTTGTAGGAAATCTAAGTGCGAAAGTTATACGTTTCCTGGACACAATCTTGACCATTAAATGGTTAATTAATATAGGTAGCATTGTGTGCGCTTTGAGGCGCTGCTGACACATGGTGGGTTAATATCACACTGCCAAAACACATTGCCTAAGGGCATGGCACTCTGGGCCAAGTTCGACTCCTAACCATAGTTAGCTATAGCTAACTAGAGGACCAGCCGAACTTCAAATATTTCACTAGCTAGTCAACTATAGTCAACCGAGCACCCGACCTCGGTTCAGATGGTTAGTGTAAGATATTTGCGTAAATTTCAAAATGGCGGACACCGATCGCTTGCCACGAATAAATGCATATAAAAGTGTAAATATTTTACTAAATAACTTAGGTTTGATGAAATTATTCTTTCCCACTGTATGTCAATGTTCCCAAGCCCCTATTCCTTCGCACTGTATGCCATATGGATGCTTTTTGACGTCTTAGCGGGCACAAATAACCCATTTTCGTAGGTCATCAAAACAGACGACAGAAAGGGTTAATGGAGACTGGTACCCGGCTCCAAATTGTCTGCAATAGTAATTCAATAGGGATCCGTGTACCAACGAACTATAGCCGACTAAAATCAAGTTCGACTTGGCATAGCAACTGCGCATGATCAGTAAACCAGCAAACTGACTATAGTTAGCGAGTCGAACTTGACCCTGGATTTATGGCTCTAGATAATATTCCATGCTATTCTAAAAGTCGAAGAGGATCTGGTCATACAGGACAACCGATAACTATTTTCAAATCGCAGATGTAAGCTTACGAAATTAGTCTTCTCATAGCCACTAGATGGACATTAATTAGCAGAACGTTCTTCCTTTTTTATTTACCTTTACAGTGAAGTATCGAACTTTAATTAAGTATCGTTTTGAGCGGTCTGAAGCGATGGAGACACTATTAGGTTAGATTTAAAATTTCTGAGTATAGTATAGCTTTGTATTGTATAGAGTCCACGTTGTGTTTACAAATCTGTATTGAACGAGACACCGAACAGCTATATATTGAAATAATTAGAAAATAAACTATTCAAAGCAACCATCTCGTTGAATTTACTATTTACCAAATGTTCAGAGCAAATGATACGAGTTAGCAATTCATGTGTGACGTAATAACCCATTGAGTAATACTATGTTTTCTTGATGTAACACTTTTGATAAAATGACGTCATAAACCACGGCGGCGTAAAATTATTATGACGTAATAAATAACCGTGAGAGTTCAATAATATATTTTAGAGTTCAACAACCCTTTTTATTGAACGATCAAGTGGTAATAATTCAACCATTTCATTAGCTATCATATAGAGGTATATAAGAAAAGATGTTAATCGTATGTGTTCCATATTGTCCACGTAAGTACATTGAACAATACAGCTAAACATAGCTATACATACATGTCATCCCAGTCAGGTTATGTAGAACAATGCCATGTTCATCAAATTGAACCTCATCTTTTCCTTTCTTAATCATGCCATGTATGTGCATGCAGTCCATAAGAGGGTGGCTAACGATGATGAAATTCAGATAACAATAAAAAGATTGTTGGCCTGGTGGTCGATGCATGACCGATTTCCAATGACGGGTGCAAACTTCAATATAATATGGATATCTATCTGTTATGCGGTTTAATTATCCCATGAACGAGTTGTGTGAGATGCTGCCAACTGAAGCAGAGACTCGGGGACTCGGTGGCCATGCATCCATCTCGACACAGATACAACCCGCTCGGAACTTCTCAAAGTCACGCACTCCGACACATTAATGAGGAATAGGATTTGGGCAATTTCGCTTTCCTTGACTGCATGGCTTTCTTGAGCAGGAGATTAGCCCCAGCGTGTATCGTTAAATTCCTCACCGTGTCAGCTTTCACGCGGTAGTAGAAAGGGTGTCTTATGTTAAATCAAGCGAACAGAACTGAGCACAAAGCTGTAATCATTGTGAATGAATCCAGTACACCAAAGCATTTATTTGGAGAGCAAATGTCGGCCACAGAAGATTGGGACTTATAATGTAGGAAACTGTCTGATAATCGACAGAGAGAGCAGATATGTCACCCAACTATCTGATGTCATGCGCAACGTCACGTGTTAGCTATCTTAATATGGAGTCGTCAAACCTGTGACTCAAGTGTCTGACGGCATACCCCTACCATGTGTTGGATGACGTCACAATGATAATGACATCGTTATGTTAGAAATATCGAAATTGTCATTATAATCTGTGTACATTTTATATCATTTATGAATTTACAATTTAATCAACATTATGTTGAAGATGTTGATAGTATTCTGACTGAGAGTTATTGCCGCAATGCGCACACACATTCACCAGTCAAATTCGTCTTAAAATAGTGAAGATCTTTCCTTTATATTTATTTCCAAATTGACATTCTGGGAATTCGCGTTTCGCCTTTTCAAATCGATTCCAAAACGAATACAAATAGGACATATATAGAAAAGGCGGGGTTGGGTGGGAGCGGTGGGGTGGGGTGGCATAGCAAGAAAGGGATCACTCAATTAACCTGGATTTATGATTGCATTAAAAAATACTTCAAGTCAAATGCCTAACATCTATGTGCAATATCATAACCCCATCTAGCGTTTGTTGTCGAGGGCAATGGCGTGGCATGTATACTGTATCTATTTTCTCGATATTCAGCATATTTCCTCTGTTATTGACTTGATATCGGTGATGTATAGTGAGTTGACGTGAGCTCACCATCGAACGTCTTCATATAATACAAATATCCGCGCTTTTCCAGTGCCAGCTGAAGTGAGATTAGTTGCTGTCATAATGATCATGCTTTCAGATAAATCATCTTTATACACATGCGGTTCCCACAAACTATTCATTGCTATAGTGTCCCAGACGCGGTTAATATGCCTCGCAATGCTACTGTATCGTTCTGGTAGGACCAATTCACCTTTCCATACTATCCACCCATCACATGACGTCATAATCAACTATGTGATGTGTAGAATGGCATCATGGCGTCGATAAGTACGTCACGGGCGCATATTTGAAAACGGTCTATGCATTTTTGTACACAGTGTATGTCTTTACTATTTAATAAATAGTATGCTGAATATTTTGCGACCAATTGGGCTGGACGCTGCTGCTGCCATATGCAGCAACATCAACCAGTCAAATTAGTTGCAAAATATTGAACAGCTTCCCCGTATAGTGTTCATGACATTGACAGTTAGGGCATTCGGGGATAGGTCAATCCCAACACGGCGAGGTGTGGGTAGCTAGTAATGGGCGGCGCATAGCTAAAGATGGAAAAGTCCATTCATTGACTTTTATAAGACCACAGCTGCCGGATTATGAATATAATCCTTGAAAGTAGTGGCATTAACAAATGCCAAACTAACAGACAACTACGCTCCATACTGAATACCAAATATGTGCGTCATCAGACGCCTTGGCCGTACCGGAATATATACCTAACGCAACACCCATGTTTCACATACCAGTGGATGGACTATGCTACAATATAATTTGCAATTTACGATCGGGTGGATGCCACTCAAGCATCCGGCTTCATAATCAAATACAGTCACATGTTAGCTGACGCGGCAATTATAATGGTGTTGCTCTGTCACGAAAAAAATATGTCACCAAGGTGTGCGAATTGGGTGTTTCCAGCAGGCGTACTGAGTGTGAAGAGTCTAGCTAGAATAACAACGATGGCGAGCATGCTGTCAGGTGGGAAGTATAATTTGACATTCCTGCAAACATGTTTGCTTGTTTTGTCACGTTCATTCTACTTGGTAAATATGGATATACATGGTGGCTATAGAAGAACCGGCTGAGAAAATGGGTATTATATTTATTTTACAGTATTCAAAGCATAAAGATGGATTATAACCAGTACACGATGTCCAATGTCCATCATAAAGCCCGTCATGGCGTATATATGAGCATGCACCAGTTGAACTTGAAGGAGGCCTGGGATATTCTTTTGCTTTAGGTTCAGTTAATTTTGTAATTGTTTATTTCCAAATTCAGCCTAAAATAATCTTTACTTTAGTACCCATTTTCTGAACTCATTCTAGCCTACATCAGGCCACCTTAACAGCAAGGACATTTCATATCGGTTAAAAAATCACGTCACTGAAGGACGTATTAAGACATTATTTCAGTTATCCTGTCTTATCTTGTCGCAATTACTGCGCCCCGTTCAGCATCGTTCAGCCAGGAGAATGTGCATTTAGAAATGATTTAGTTTCGCATTTATCATAGCAATGCATACGCCTGGACTCATAATGCAGAGTTTGCAATGTATTAAGCGCCATTTGATTAGAGGGTATTTAGTCTATCTGCGCCACCAGCTGGCGTAACAATCGACGGATTGAGCAAGGGAGTTATGGAGAAGCTAAAGGCAAATATCGAAATCATGAATTATGCCGCTTAGAATATGAGCATTTACAACACATGGTGCAGAAAATATACAGCCAGCTGACTGGCATCTGAAACTCGAAAACATACTTTCCATTGGATGAATATAAATTACCATGGAACGCCTCGGATGTGCGTGCAATGCATTGCCGTTTTAAATGCTCTTCTTGCATAGTAATTGCTCCTCTCTCAATGATGGAATTGCCATGTGTCGGGGTGTAATTTTTCTGCATCTACACTGTTTGTAACCAGTATTATACATCTAATGAAACCAAACAAATGGTTATAATTATCTACCGCCCCGCCCCCCCCCCTCTCTCTCTCTCTCTCTCTTCGATTCCGTCAACTAAGAGCATATATAAGTACGACTGGCTGCATTGTCCTTTGAACGTACCCATCTCCATATTGATTGATCTGGCGTTCCAAATCACTGGCATCCAGTAGATTTGAAGCGGGTTATTATGTACATATCTGTTCGCCATTCCGCTGTGACTGTAGCCATCTCCAAAGTGATTAGCATCGACCCCTAAATCATTACGACACACTGCAATTGGCGATGTCGTAAATGCACGTATTTCTGCACGTATTTCTGCGATAAGCGGTGTTTAAACTATAAATTTCTTTACATGATATGGCTATGCTAACCGTACTGACATAGTACTAGGAAATATAGGCGGCACTCTGCGAGACACTCGCCAAGAGACATGGCATTGATTACATGTGGATAATATGCCTGCTGGATTCACATTGGTCATGATTGAAGCACACAAGCTATATCTTGGATAATCGCCACTATTGGGACACAAATGTCGCACATGCATGCTTAGCATCGATATTGGCATATATGTTTAAGGCCCTTGTGAAAGAAACAGTTTTAAGGTACCACTATCAGACAGCTCCAAACAATTTATACTTGCGTTAGGCACATATATTAAAGAGCCACCGACGCATAATATGTATATGTTTGCCTTCACGCATGCGATCAGCAGGGTGTGTGTTATTCGACGGAATTTAGTTGAATATACCACATCTCATGTTACTCTCTTACGTGTCACTAAGGGACGTGTGTTCACTGTTGCGTGAATACACGCTTCCCCTTTGTAAATTAGACGTTACGTATTGCCTATACCTAATATTAGGTATGCTAATGTACTGATATAAGTGAGATTAGCGCGAACGATAACAGCGGATTCGGTTTTATCGAGAATATTAAGCATATTCGATGCAACGGACGCATGTGTTGCTCAAGTATCTGATGCCATACTCAACTATGTAAGCTATTGGCTCACACTCAACCTAATGGAACTCCGTCACGATGGTGGAAACGACGTTTCAAAGTCCATGTCTTTGATACATTTGCAGTGTAATAAACATTCTGGTGAATATTTTGAAAATCGACATGATATGACTATACTAATGATATCATAGTGCTAGTGAACATATGCGCCATCCTGCGAGACACTCAGCAAGCGTCATGTTATTGATGCTAAGTAGATACGTGTGCACGCTTTATACACACCGGGCACGATTAAAGCACACTAGAAATGGCTTGGGAAAATGGGCACGATGTGAGGACATCTCGCATGGGTGCTTTGCATTAATATTATGATTACTGTAATCTGCGCCAGTAGTGGTAGACACACCATAGAGCTGCAATTCGTCGTCCTACTCCGCTTTTGACCACTGCGTCTTGTGCTCATCCAAAATAGTTAGCTACCTCCGGTCCATTCTTGATTTACGTGTAACGAGTCCTGCTTTCTTGAGGTCACATCGTACCACGCTTCACATGTTTAAGGAGTGACGTCCTCTCTTGGCTTTATATCAACTGGTCCCAGCACATGGTCAACATAGACCATCTTTACATGGAAACTCTTACGGACAACAGCGATGTGTTATCAACATTGCATAGTGAATCGTTGGAAATGATGGAGTCTGACCGTCAGTGTCCAGTGATGGTGCATATGTATTTGCGGTGACATGCATCAAGTTTATCTGTAGCTGCACTTAGAGCTGCAGAGCGGTTACTGTTATACAGCATCAAGGATATGCGGGTTGGGTTTTCTAAACGTAGTCTTTTTGTCAAAGGCATCTTTGATTTACGAATCCATAGCTTCCAGAAGGATGGGCAAACTCCATTTGCGTTGAGCCCATACAATGGCTGTGCAGCTGCGTCCACGTTGAAGGCCACTTTGGCATGGTTCAGTGAAGTCGTCGAGCTTGCCACAGATGACTTGAATCAAAGAATGTACGTCATTGTGAAGTCTGTCCAATAAATATTTAGCATGCAACCTGTATGTATGTTAAGATATGTAATTACTTATGAGTGAATATGAAGGTTGATAAGAACGCATTTCTCATTTGGCAATGTGCCTTTCGCCTGCGAAAGAAGCACGGTCAGTAATACCAAGTAGGACCCAAGCGCATTGCAACACACATTGTTAAATATAAACGTTAATACTCACATATCTTTAACGTTGTAAATCCGATTTAAGATATTCTCTTGAAATATTTGTGAAAATCCTTTCAGAACTATTGTTTATTAGAGTTCTCACACTAACTTGACGCTAAACACATGTTCCCGTCAGTTTTTGATTTGGCATCAATTATACACACGTTGTTCATATTGAAGAGGCGTCTCCAGGTTTATCTAAGTCAGAACCTCTATTTCCACAATTATCTAGTCAAATTTAAAGAATGAAGTACTTGAGACAGAAATGGCATCGATCGCCAGAAGCCAACTGTGTGTCTGACTACATGCATGCCGCTGTCCAGGGAGCACACCATAGATGACGTCCGTCTTCATCGGAAAAACAATAAAATGGACGTCTAACGAGACACGTTGTTATTTACGTGTGACAGAGCCGAACGTATGGGAAGGTTTTATTTGAAATTCAATCCATAATGGTTTGTACTAAACGGGCGTGGGCAAATGTACAGCTACTGGTTACGTGTCAAGTAATCAGTTCTCTTGGATGCCAACGAGAGAGTTCAGACTAACCAATTCAAGACTGTCATTATAACTCTCTATTTCAAAATAATCACAGTGATAAGATGTAGCATAGCATGGATCTAATTTGATTTGTACACTGTTGCTGTCGAACATTGGCCATGTGAGATATGGCTTTGAGGTAAGGTTTCGAAAGTAGTGTAGGCGATTCGCTCAATGGTCCAGAAGTGTGTGCGTGCGTGCGTGCATGTGCGATTTATGGTGATGTGCTGTAAAACAAGTACTCGCATGTCCATGTGTAGCGTGTCTTCTAGCATGTGCTGGACGGAAATTAATGTCTATATGCAAATACATTTGGGAGGTGCTAGTCGTATGGTAATTGGCAATGCTGTCCACATATATTTTCATGTCAGCAATTGTATTCAGCTTCGCTGCGCCTACTGTGGATAACCTTTGCAAGGTGATCCAATATAAGTTAGCACTGAGAGCATTCTTCTTCATCTCATTCAACTAGCATAATATTTCAATTTCTAGAATATTATAATTCAGATAACTAATGTCTAGGTATGTATATTTTGTTTATAAAGAAACAATCTATATAACATGATCTGGTCCAAACTTACTATTTCGTGTGTGAAACAATTTCTTTTATAATGATTACATCTAAACTAAGATAGTTCTTCTAGCCCTAAGACTTTTTTAAAGGTAGTAATTGTAGTTTCCACACTAACAAACAATCTCGACAGGCAGAACGATTTGCGTGACGGCAATGAAATAATATCCTTATTAAAACTAGTGTAGTTGTCACATTTCTTATAAAAATATACTTATTTTGTTTTACAATGCGAACACCTGATCCTACAATTGCATGCTACGTGTCCATGTACCGCCGACCTTCTGCGCAACAGAAACAAGGTTATGTAAGTTTTTGAAAATGATTGCATTTTAAAGCCGAACAAGAACATATTTACACTACTATATTCGGGAAATGGATTTTACAATGAGAAATCAGTTCACTCTAATAAACAACTATTATGTCTAGCTCCCATGTCCCCCGCGTAGATGTGATGAGCATATATATGTGAGAAGGAGCATTCTGATTGGTCGACCATTCACGCATGGTGTATCCATGAAACGGGGAAATGCAGTGGAATTTCAGCATTAAAACCGATTGTCTTTGTTCGTCATTGTGCTATAGATCTGGAAATATAACACTCACTTATGCATAAAGTAATCTTTCATTTGAAAGGCTAATAGGATCTAACATTATGTTTCATTTAATGTTTGCTGGCACAATATACACTAATTTATCAAGCAGATCTGATCGTCTAATATCACGTCATGGGCAAACAGGACTATGTTGCAGCAATTGGCAGCAACAGCACCCAGTTAAATTAGCTTCCAATATATTAACCAGCTTACCTTTATATTGTTCTGGAATTTTGTAATCAGACAGTTCAATGATCGACCAATCCCAACGCTGGCGACGTGTGGGGCGGATCTCTGCAACACATGGGCGGTACATAGCTAACACCCGTTCGCTCCATTGAGATTATGTGAACTCAGATTAAACATTTCAAATCGATTCAGCACAACAACAAGATAGCGGGAGCATGGCCTTAGAAAAGCCGGGGTGGTCATAACTTGAAATGGGCGCATGTGTTCTAAGAAATGTCGCATAGAAATGTAGTAGTACAGACACTCTCAATCTTCATCAGAACCTCTTTAAAGGAAAGTTTAATGAAACAAGTCGTGTTTGTTGCGTGTGGTAGCGACCGGCGTGTGGGGTGACTTTATTTGAAAATTGATTTGAAAATTGTTGTGCTCGACTCATGTGACTGAATTTCATTTCAGTATTCAGCAGCCTTCAAAACACTGCAGTGAGTGCACATATCCATCTAATCCTCAAATAACAGTCAATCAAATCATACTCGGTCAATGTTTCTTATCCTGAAACTAATATATCTGGACACAGTAAGCTGTTTTATACAAGCAGGATATTGAATTTCTAGAAGTAATTTCATGGGCCATGTTGCTGCAGCCATTGTTCCCAGTCAAATTGCCTTCTGGATAAATAGCTCTTGTATTGTAACTGAGTACCCGTTTTTTTATGTTTCGGGTTCAAATGGCTAACACGGAGTGTTGAGCGCACAGGCTCGGCATCACACTATGCAGAATGTATTTTAGTGTGTATTCCAGTGGTGCATGTGCATGTGAGTGTACGATGCAAAGGAGCTGGCTGCCTGCATTTATATGACGTTTCTACTAACGTTTCTCCAAACAAGATGACGCACGGAAATTAATGCTATTATGTTGAAATGCTGTTGAAATGGGCGTCTTGTGGTAAATGGCATTGCTCTTTTCGAATAACCTACTGATTGTAGCCATTATAAATACGTTTTCTCATCAGTTTTCCGTAATTGGGTTCGGGCTTTTGTGCGTATCTCCCATAATCTGAGACACTGTATGTTAACATGCTAATAGTTTTATCAGATAAATGCAGGTCAAGAGCGCACATCTATAGGCAGGTATCTGAATGGCTGATGCCAAGCTCTGACAAGCTGTACATGCTAGTAATTTCAAAACATTGTGATTAATACCAATGCATGGATTCGTTGTACACGTGTACTGTCTTTGCAAAAGGCTGACTACATCCATGGCCCCATATCCTCGGCACTCGAGACTCAGGCTTGTCCCATCCACTCCCTAACATTATCATTAACATTAACCCATTAACCCTAGAATTTATTCTGGAAAATATCAATTTTCTCATTGAAAATCTCCATTTGTAGATCAAGAGACGACTATTTTTGAAAATGCACCACTTGAATGCCTGGTTCTGTTATCGAGCCAGTGATTTCTGCAGTAAATTTTCAAAAATCGCACTCTCTTGGACTGCAAATGAACATGTTCATTGAGAAAATTGAAATTTTCTTGAGCAAATTCGATGGTTAAAGGGTTCTGGCCCCCTCTCCTTTCCTTTCGTTAAGAACTAAGATAGCCGGTAGGCATGATAGTATGTTAGAACAACACCATTTATTTTAAAGCGTTCCCTTTAGGGGCACACTTATTGGAGAGTCCAAAGGTACGTAGTTCCGTCACGAAAAATCGGAAGGTCCATTATGAATTGTATGTTTTTGATAAATTTACATTTTAGTAAACATTATGTTGAATATTTTGAAACTTATTTTGCTGGGATATGTTACTGCCATAGCATATGTAACAGCAGGTGCCAGGCAAATCCGTTTCAAAATATTCAACTGCTTAGAACCTACATTTACCATCACATATATATATATTCTGGTAATTCGGGTTTCAAAGTTACAAATACATTGCATGGTCGATGTGTCTGCTGTCTGTCACTACACATGTGTGTCTATATTACTGTCTGTCTGCCCTGGACAATGCCGCAGACAGTAGATATCCGATATGGCTCAATACTAGACGGTGTGTTTGGTTTAAAACGGTGTCCAGACTCTGCTCGAGACAAAGCAGCTAGTCAGAATTATATTACATATTCAGTCAAACGCGGGCAAATCTCTAAAATACGAAAGCCCAGAAGGCTCAGTCGAGATTCAAAATTCAAAACTCAAAACTCGACTTCGAAATTCAAAACTCAACTTTGAAATTGAAATCTGAATTCAGCCAGTCAGATTTTACGTTTGCGCATTTTGAAGCAATCACTGTTGATGCACTCTTGATGGCGGCTTCTGTTTCTGAAACAACTGGCGAAATGCTTACTTTCTTCTTGAAAAAATGTAATGTTATTGTTTATTGCTGGTGTATATATGGGCCGCAATGCATACCATGGTAATAGCCAACACTCACTCCGAAAAAATGTGCTGTACACTGCACATGCGTACTAATACACGTATCACTTAATAGAATTGGAATTGAAAATTTTAGTTTCGTTAATTTATCACTGCATTACACGTATTGGCATATTTAATTTTCACTCGGTTTTGGGCAAACTCAAGGATAATTGAATACTGAATAATCTATGGAAGGTGCTAAAACGGACCAATATAGAGACAAGTTTACTATACATACTTTCACAAGTATTGATCAGTAAAATCACCAATTCATGTGACAGCACCGATGTACTAGATTAACTACGGATAGCCTCGCTGTTAGGGCATGATGGTAAATGGAGTGAGAACAAGACTGACATCTTGGAGCTTTTGCCACAACCTAAGTCACTCTGTGATCGCATGACCATATATGAGTTTGTATGCTGCACATATTTTGAAATGCTACAAAAAACACGCATAACTATTGCACCAATACACCCATAGCTACCATATCCATACGTATCTAGAGCAATATACTCATAATGTTAACCCTACCAATAGCTATGCGCTCACTGATACTCTACCAATGCACATGCTGATGCCATACCGTACCTTTGGTTATAGCCACACATATATCCCCATATCTATCTCTACTTTCACACTCAATAGCCACATGTATCATACACTCACCACTACCATACCATAACAGTATACCCCCACTACCCATACCAATACGCCGGCTAACCTGGTCCAGCGGTCTCCTAACCTAGGCTACTTGGCTAGCCTACTGGCACAGACTGCTAGCATAGCCTACGGGCATAGCCTGCTAGCATAGCGTATCCTACTATTTTAGCATAACCTAGCCCACCATAGCCAATCTGCATAGCCTGGCACCATGGCCTGGCCTACTGGTATAGCACACTGGTCTAGCAATCTAGGCGAATCCATTATCTTACTGGTCTTCTGAACTACCCTCGTCTACATACTTAACCTACTAGCCGAGGCTAACATTCTTCTGGCCCAACCCACTTCTAGGCTATGGTACTGGGCTAGCATACCATCCTATCCTGCTAGCCTATCCAACTACACGAATGTAGCCACATACTAGTGTACCAGCTTAGTCTACTAGAGTAACCTAGTCTACTGAGTTAGTCTACTGGCCTATTTCGCTAACGTACGATTCTAGCTTATGACAATGCCTAGTCTAACCAACTTATCCTACTGGCAGAATCTACACGCCAGCTGTTATAACTTACTATCCGAACCTAATAATATAACCTTGGCTACTGAGTTATACTAGCTGACTAACCTACTGACTTGGCTTACTAACCTACTGTTATTCCCCAACGTAGTGGTATGGTTAAGGGTAACTAAATGGATGGGTATCTACGGAATATGGAGTCTCTTGTTACTGTAATGTTAGCATCGCGACTTTAACGCGGCATCATTCAACGGAAGCGTCCAATTTAAATAATGACACTGACACAATACCGGTTGTGACCTGCGCGCGCATTAACCACCGCCGTACGTCGCCTCCTCATGCTTCGAATTAAGCACCTGCATGGCACGAAGAGGAATCGCATCCCATTCTGGGAGCAGTGCAGATTCCAGCTCCCGCAAATTGTGAAGATGTGGATGGTCCTCACGCGCCACACGGCTAAGAATGTCCCACACGTGTTCGATAGAACACAGGTCCGGTGATCGCGCTGGCCAGGCCAACACCGGAACGTTGTTAGCCTCAAGGAAATCACTGGTGACCCTGGTTGAATGAGGACGGGTGTTGTCTTGCTGGAACATAAAGTCTGCATGATGCTGCATAAAAGGGATGACAAAAGGGGCGACAACTTCTTCACAGTAACGTTGAGCCGTTAAATTTCCGCGAATCCCAATAAGATCTGGTTTGCCATTTTCATGGATTCCAACCCACACCATGACACTGCCGCATCCGAATATGTCGTGCTGAATGATGTTTGCTGCACCATACCGTTCTCCTAGACATCGCCAAACCCGTTTCCTACCATCCGGCACATCCACACAAAACCTCGACTCATCACTGAACAAAACGTGGCTCCATTGTTGAGCACGCCATCGCTGATAAGTTCTTGCCCATGCAAACCGATTCTCGATGTGACGCTCTGTAAACAGAACAGCAACAAGTGGACGACGGGCATGCAGTCCAGCATCACGGAGTCGGTTTCGCACAGTTTGTGCATGCACTGTAGTGCCGGTAGTGGTGAGCAAATTACGGGACTGCCGCGGCGCAGTCTCAAATCCATGACGTCGTGATAACGTCACTAAGTAGCGGTCTTCTCGTGGTGTTGTTGCTCTCCGTCTGCCAGATCGTGGTCGGTCATTAACATGCCCAGTTTCCTGCTCACGTTGGCGGAGACGGGAAATGGTTGAGGCGTGAACATTAAAATGTCGAGCAACTGCGCGAATGCTCTGCCCAGCAGCGAGTCTTCCCATTGCTTCATGCTGCTGATTTGCGGGTAGCCCTGCGCGCCGGCCCTTGTGTAAGGGTAAACTTTTAAGCATTTTCTGTTAACGTTCGTTATCTGCTTTTGCAATATGGTGAATTGTTGCCTTCGCTACCCGGGAATGTGGGCCAGTGCATGAAAAATGCATTTGCACATGCAGTAAGCGTGCGGCCGAGAAATGCAAGAAATGATTTGCATTTCTTCATGATCAGCGAGACATTCCATTGACGAAACATGCCTGCAAATTTGGTTATATAATGGACGCATAGTTTTAATACAATAAACCAAACTTCACTGTTGCTAAACATTTTGGCTCAGTATATATAGGAAGAATAGGAACTATTAATTATGCACATTGAATGACCAACGTTGTCATAATCAAATACGTCACATGTTATCCGATGGCACAATCAAAATGCCGAATATCGAAAAGGCATACATGGTGTGTAGTTAATATCAAAGATAAGCAACGCTTGGCACTTGATCTACAAATTTGATTTATGAATATCTGTGACAGTCAACACACACGCCTTAATGCTGACTACCTATAAGAGCAAACAACCAGCTTAGCAACAAGGTACAAACAAATATCATTTGCCAAATTGATTGCTCATTTGTACTGTAAGTGTTTAATTATGAATATGAATGACCGGGAGTAATTTGTCCAGAGAAATTACTCATGCGCACCGAGCAAAGCAAATAGCTTAGATGAAATATCAATGACAATGTAGATTTCCCTCACATGATTTCAAAAATGGCGGTTCAAGCGAAGTTTTAAAAGATATTGTGTTAGAGAGTCAATTGGTCATCATAGCGGCACTCTCGTGCCTGTTTGCTAAACATGTATATCGTGTATATATTATCCCCCTCCATTAGCGTACGGTACGCGAGTGGCATACGCTGTGGTATATTATAAAATAAAGAATACCCTGCGATCACCTTACACGAACACTGAGACTTCCACGCAGTGCGGAGGCGGGCTTTAAATGCAGGTGTACAATGTGTTGGTAGATAGCTGAACAGTATAACATTACAACTGAGTGTTTCAAAAGCTCTGTAGGCATGCTTGTGCACTGTGGTATGGTACTGCCGATATAAAGTGCATGTGTGTGACATATGTGCTCCAGTCATGACCATGGCAAACGTGCTTCAATCAATACTTCCGTGATTAATATATTTGCTAACGCCAAATCAGCAGTTATCGCTAGTGCTAATCTCAGTTCATGCGCACTTATATCAATACATTCAATACGGCACATCTAATTTACAAATCGGAAGTATGTATGTCCGCAACAGTGAACACTCACACAGTTAGTGGACTGTAGGAGATTGTCACAAGACGTGGTATATTCAACTAAACATCGTGGAATAAAACACATCCTGTTGATCACGTTACATGAACACAACCACAAACACATTATGCGGAGGTGGCCTTTTAATATAGGTGACTAGCTCTCGTATACGCAGTTTGGAATTATCTTAAAGTGGTATATTAAAACTATGTGCTTCTCAAGCGACGTAAACACGTGGTCTTTCGCATGTCAATGTCGAGACAAAGCACCAATGCGTGATTTTTATCTCCCAAGCGGCAACATTTTACCCAGGCATGGCTTGTGTTCGTCAATCGTAGCAGATGTGAATCCAGCATACATATTATCTACATACAATCAATGCTTTGGCGCCCGGTACGTGTATTGCAAGGTACCGATAATGCGTCCTCATGCTATGGTATCGTTAGTATATCTACAGCATGTAAAAGGGCATAGTTTGAATGGTGTTTATGGAAGATATACGTGCATTTACATCCTCCCAAACTGTAGTGTGATATGTGGTATATTCAACTAAACACTGTAAAATAAAACACACCCTGCTGATCACATTGCGCGAGGGCAGGAACACACATTATGCAGAGTTGGCTTTTTAATATATGTGACTAACTCAAGCATATAATGTTTGGAGCTGTCTGCTATTGGTATATGGAAACTGTTTCCTCCTCAGGCGCCTTAAACAGATATGTCAATATCGATGCAAAGCATGTATGTGTGACGTTTGTGTCCCAATCATGGCCATTTTCTAAGGTATAGCGTGCGCGCGTCTATCATGACAAATGTGAATCCAACATGCATATTATCCACATAGAACCAATGCCATGCCACTTGGTCAGTGTCTCTTATGGTGCCACTTATATTTCGTGGTACTATGGCATCGTTAGTATAGCTACATCATGTAAAGAATTCAAAATTTAATGACGCGTATCGCAGAAATACGTGCATTTACGACACCACCAATTGTAGTATATTGTGATGATGTAGGGCCCGATGTTAATCACTCGGGAGATGGTTACATTCAGAGGGAAATGGTAAAGAGATATGCACATAATAGCACACCTCAAATGCACTGGATAACAGTGATTGAGGGTTCCAGATCAATTAATATGGAGATGGATATGTTCAGAAGATAATGCTGTCAGTCGTAATGATACGTGCTCCTCGTTGATGGATTCCAGAAAAGTGAGGGGGAGTAGAGCATTACATGCGTTAAGCTTCGTTCCATTAGCTGTATAATATCGGTTCAAAATAGTGTAGATGTAATTGAATTTCGTTCCAAAATCTCTGAATTCCATCATAGAGAGAAAAGCAATTAATATGCAATCGAAGCATATGAAACGGCATCGCATGTGCATGTGTCAGATCCCAATCCACTGGGTATAGCGTTTTTCTGTGGTATTTGTTGTAAATGCTCATATGCTAAGCATCACAATTCCGGATTTCGATATTTGTGGTTATCTTCTACTGGAACTCCCTTGTTCAGCCCATCAATTTATCCAACTGCTGGTGGCGCAGCTAGGATGCATACACTCTAATCAAATGACACCCAATACAATGAAAGTCCTGGACCGTAATGCATTGTTTGTTCAGGCGTATGCACTGCTATGAGCAATGCGAAACTAAATCTTTTCTAAACGCATACTATCCTGGCTGAGCGACGCTGACAGGGCAAAGTAATTGCGACAAGACAAGACGTGGGATAACCGAAATAGGCCCTTAATATATTCTTCAGTGATATCAGTGTGTACCATTATTAGATCTGCCGTTAATGTTAAAGTCGTCTCTTGTAGTCCAGAATGAGTTCAGGAAATGTGCACTGAACTAGATAATAGATACATTTGAGTCTGACTTTGGAAACAAACAATTTAAAAATAAATAGAACAGTGCTACGGGAAATACCGGGATAAATGTTGAATTACGATTTTCGCACAAGAATAGCCAAGCTGTATGTCTAGATCAACTGGTGCATGCTCATCTAAGCCATGGTAATCACCATGTTGAGCATTGAACATCATGCCCAGTGTATTGACCCGTGTTTATCTTAATAATTTTAGAAGAAATATAATACCCACTTCCACAGCCGGTTCTACAATGTATATGCATATGTGCCAAGTAGAATACATGTGACCAAATAAGCAAACATGCAGCAATATTTGAAATGATACTGTCCACCTAACAGCATGGTTGCAGTCGTTGGTACTGTCCCTGTGTACAGATTTAGGAATCATTATCTGCACTTAAACACTGAAATCCCAGAATCATGTTTGATTTCAAAGTGTTGAATAGAATGTGTCCTAAATTTTAATTTAGGAAAGACACACAATGCACACAAGTAAAGCGCATACTTTCGCGACAAAGCTAAGCCATGTTGATTGTGACGTCAGCTAACGTCGATCATAGTAATGGTCTCGTGACGGGCCTTCCAGTTCAATTATTGACTCCCATTGTAATGTGTGATGTATAGAGAACATATTATTCAACAAATCCATAGAAATTAAATATATAATGAATTCAAAACAAATCTATCTCTATAATTACATTCAGGTTATTCATCAGTCCATAAGACATAATAAAAACCAAAATACATACACACACTGGCACGCGCGCATGCGCACACGCATGTACGCACGCACCCACGCGCGCACTAGTAAACGCACGCGCAACTGCATGCAACAGTACACAAACGCGCGCGCGCACACACACACACACACACACACACACACGCGTGTAAGCGTGCACGCACGCACGCCTCCGCCCCCCCCCCCCCATATATATATATATATATATATATATATATATATATATATATATATATATATATATATATATATATATATATACTGAGCCAAAAAGGTTTCGCAACAGTGAAGTTTGGTTTGTTGTATTAAAACTATGCATCCATTTAAAACCAAATGTGCAGGCATGTTTCTTCAATGGAATGTCTCGCTGACCATGAAGAAATGCAAATCATTTCCTGCATTTCTCGGCCGCACGCCTACTGCATGTGAAAATGCATTTTTCATGCACTGACCAACATTGGCAGGTAGCGAAGGCAACAGTTCACCATATTGCAAAAGCAGATAACGAACGTTAACAGAAAACGCTTAAAAGTTTACCCTACCGAACATGGGCCGGCGCCCAGGGCAACCCGAAAATCAGCGGCATGAAGCAATAGTAAGACTCGCTGCTGGACAGATCGTTTGCGCTATTGCTCCACATTTTAATGTTCACGCCTCAACCATTTCCCGTCTCCGCCAACGTGAGCAGGAAACTGGGCATGTTAATGACCGACCACGATCTGGCAGACGGAGAGCAACAACACCACGAGAAGACCGCTACTTAGTGACGTTATCACAACGTCACGGGTGTGAGACTGCGCCGCGGCAGTCCCGTAATTTGCACACCGCTACCGGCACTACAGTGCATGCACACACTGTGCGAAACAGACTCCGCGATGCTGGACTGCATGCCCGTCGTCCACTTGTTGCTGTTACGCTTACAGAGCGTCACGTCGAGAATCGGTTTGCATGGGCAAGAACTCATCAGCGATGGCGTGTTCAACAATGGAGCCACGTTTTGTTCAGTGATGAGTCGAGGATTTGTGTGGATGTGGCGGATGGTAGGAAACGGGTTTGGCGACGTTTAGGAGAATGGTATGATGCAGCCAACATCATTCAGCACGACAGATTCGGTGGCGGAAGTGTCATGGTGTGGGCTGGAATCCATGAAAATGGCAAAACAGATCTTAATATGATTCGCGGAAATTTAACGGCTCAACGTTACTGTGAAGAAGTTGTCACCCCTGTTGTCATCCCTTTTATGTAGCATCATGCATACTTTATGTTCCAACAAGACAACGCCCGTCCTCATTCAACTAGGGTCAGCAGTGATTTCCTTGAGGCTAACAATGTTCAGGTGTTGGCCTGGCTAGCGCGATCACCGGACCTGTGTTCTATCGAACATGTGTGGGACATTCTTGGCCGTATGGTGCGTGAGAACCATCCACATCTTCACAACGTGCGGGAGCTGGAAGCTGCACTGCTCCAGGAATGGGATGCGATTCCTCTTCGTGACATTCAGGTGCTTAATTCGAAACATGAGAAAGCGACGTACGGCGGTGGTTAATGCGCGCGGAGATCACAACCGGTATTGTGTCAGTGTCATTATTTAAATTGGACGCTTCCGTTAAATGATGCCGCGTTCAAATTGGAAAATGACCTATCAATTAAATAGTATATTTGAATCAATTTATTGTTTTTGTTAAATAACATATATACAGTAATATTCTCAGTGTTGCTAAATATGCTAATATATATGCGTGCGTGCGTGCGTGCGTGCGTGCGTGCGTGCGTGCGTGCGTGCGTGCGTGCGTGCGTGCGTGCGTGCGTGCGTGCGTGCGTGCGTGCGTGCGTGTTTGCGTGCGTTGTGCATTCATACGTACACACGCACGCACGCACGCACGCACGCACTCACGCACGCACTCACGCACGCACGCACGCACGTACGCACGCACGCACGCACGCACGCACGCACGCACGCACGCACGCACGCACGCACGCACGCACGCACGCACGCGCGCGCACACACACGCACACACGCACGCGTGCACTCATATTAATTCTCGCACGGTACATATGGTCAATGCAATGCAAAAGATTAAGCTAGAAAAGCCATATATATATATATATACGTGAGGGATCAGATTTTAACCGGGGATATGTCGACTTCCCGTAATAACTTTTACATCGAATCTTCAAGGCTGGATGTAAGAGAGAGAGAGTCATAGTAACTTGCACAGTAGGCATGGTATGCATACCATAATTTATAGAAGCTGCTATACCGATATATGATCGTGTCCTTGGCATTTGTATCAGAGACGGATTGGTTTCAATTACTATGGCAGCATTTAAGTCGATTGCTGCACCGATTGTTGTAGAATCGACATAACACTGATCGTGTCTATTTTGAAATATGTCAATGGAATTCTTAAGAATAATAGTCCAGTTATTCATCTGAGAATACCTGCATATTCATGATGTGTATCTTGTGATCCGTGTTAGTGTGCAACACGTAGTGCGGCATGTTATTTATCAGATTTGAGGAAATTCTGATTTTTATGACACAATGGAAATCCATACGCCAATGTATACCCGTGCATGCATACGCGCCCACAGGCGTACCCAAACACGCCTGCACGAACACAATACGCCAATTTGAACGGTCGAACAATTAAGACACACATATTCAATTTCTAATAACCGACTGTATGAGATTCATTTCATGATAAATATTGGATCATATTGATTTTTATCTGCCCAGCGGTTGATCTTTAGACTTCGTAATCTTCTTAGCCTGACATCCCATACAGTGATCCATGCATTCTATTGCCACACTATTCGCTTCTGAGAAGAGCTTTCGTGCGTGTTCAATCGTAATTTATTTTACTCGAAATGGGAAATAAACTGCAGAAAGAAAATAAAATATTCGGAACAATGGAAATAATATTGCCACTTCGTACTAGACACAGTTATTTATTGATGCACACATACACACACTCAATGAAAGCATTGACACTGTTTTAGAACGTGCCTGAAATCAAAGATGTCTGTCATTGTGAGGTCTCCACAATAGATATTTAGCACATAATCTATGTGTCCATTAATGCATGTAAGTGTTTACCTGTGATGTGTAAGGGTTGATGAGATAGCCTTTGTAAATTTAACGTTCGCCTGCGAGGATAGAGATTAATTGTTAGTAGTACGCAGGCGGATTGTAAACCGCATTGGTAAATATACACTTCAATACTCACAAATCCTTAACGACGTGAATCAGAATTAAGATACTCTCTTGAAATACCTCTGACAATCCGTTCAGAGCAATGGTCCATTCCAGTTTTAGCTATGCCCCGCCCATCTCTAGCTAAGTTCCAGCCCCACAATACAGCTCGTACTGGGATCAATCTATCTCTGAACACCATGACTATCAATTTAAAAAACCCACTATACATGTAAGCTGTTGAATAGTTTGAAACTGATTTGACCTGGTGCTATTGCTGACTAAGGCAGCACCAGCGCTTACTCAAATTAGCTTTAAAATATTCAACAGGATGTGTATTAAAATAGCACACGAATTACACAGACATGCAGTTCATGCAACTATTTGAGATTTGATGACGGTCTATATAGGACCCTTTGTGACGTAATGATTGTGACGTTATCACACACGCGCAGACCTGATTATGACGTCATACGAGGTCAAACGACGGATAGATACTCGGGGAAGGTGAATTGCTTAATGTACTGCTCACACTTCACTCTAAGGACATGCCCAGTCCGTTATTTGACTGTGCATGCGTGCGATTTTCATATTGAAAAGATGTAGCCAGGTGCATATAAGTCAATATTAGTCCTCTGTTATGTTATAACATTGTCTGAATGGTCTAAGAATGAACGGAACGAATGACGCACTGGACAAAGAAATGGCATCGAGCTCCAGAGTCTAACTGTTTGTCTTATACTGCGAGCACATTTCAGGAGCCTCTTTCATCGGGTTAACTATCGAAAGCTGCCCATCGAATTCAGCACCCGAACGTCTATCGCATCTTGTGTCGAATCAGCAGTATTTTCCATCTTCCTCGGAAAAACATAACACGGGCGTCTAATGAGACGTTTGTTGTTTACGTTTGACAGAGGCGAGCGTCTTGGATGGTTTTATTTGAATTCCAATCCACCATAGTATGTACTCGATGAGCATGTGCCAATTTACCGCGGCAGGCATCGCGTCAAATATCCAGGTCTCTTGAATGCTGGAAAGCGAGACAACGTCAGAGATGGAGGAGGAGGGAGGGAGGGAGTGGGTGAGAGAGAGAGAGAGAGGGAGAGAGAGAGAGAGTGAGAGAGAGAGAGCGCAAGAGAGGGAGAGAGAGAGAGAGAGAGAGAGAGAGAGAGAGAGAGAGAGAGAGAGCGAGAGAGCACGCGAGTTCATCTCAACAGATTCAAGTCGTTCATGACATTTCTATTCCAACATAATCATACTGCTTAAATGTTGCATACGCACGCGTGCGTGCGTCATGCGTGTGTGGATGCGTGTATGCGTCGGTGAGCCTGTGTGTGCGAATTATGGCGCTGAGGTATGTATGAATCGAATTTGTATGCACGTGTCAGTGTACAAACCCTGGGAATTCTCTAAACTAAATGTGCCCTTAAAATAAATGAAGAATAGCACATTATTCTCGATTGAGTGCACCAGTGAGCACCCAGGAGTACAGCTTTTAGAATAGCTCGTTTATACACATTAGAATAATATTGTGAATATTATGTAGCTGGCGCGAGTACATCGACCCTAGATTAAAGAAGACCTACATCTATCATAATAAATTGCACGTTTAATAGAACAACATTAAATTCAATCCACGTGTCCTATTTGCGGCCATTGCTGGAGTATGCATCTTGCGTCTGAGAGAGTTATAGTACAGAGATGAACTAATATTAGAAAGAGTGCACATTGTAGCTGGCAGAATTGTGAAAAACCGACCCGATTGTGTCCGGCTGTTTAAATCTACAGTGAAACTGGATACGAACGACTAAAGGGCAGGCGACGAAAAAAAATAAATGACAACAGTTCACAAAATACTGCATGATGGCACCATACCTGACTTGTTGTTGTATATCACAACACTTTGTAGAGAAACAACGGAACTGTATGATATTCGTAATCCACAGAACATCAGTGTATGTCTCGATCGGAGCTGTATAATACATCTTGCAAACTTTTTTTCCTAGCACTATTCATCTAAGGGATTTACTTGAAACCAAAGTAAAATCAGACTCTAAGATTTCAAAATTCAAAACGTTAGTGAAACACGAAATTCTCAAGCCTCCCACATTTTACAACTATGGTAAACTCAAACACGCCATCCTGTATACCAGCCAATAGCACACGCTGTCAGCTAAACTGAGATTTGTATAGAATAGACTTACTTCCCGCATCCGCTTTACTTTTTTAAAGGCAGTGTAGAGGATCCATCACATTTCTTCTTAAAATGGTATTATTATGTTTTACAAAAGAACGCTTAATGCAACACGTGTTTAATTTTTGCCAATGTACCTCTGGCGGTTTTTACAAAGCAAACATAGTTCTGTCAGGTATGGAAAGTAATGTATTTTAACACAGTATAAGACTATGTTTACGCTACTGGCAGATTTTAGTTTTTAATTAAAGCTCTGTTCGTCTGCCTGTGTTAACGAAAATAAAGCAATGTTTCCGTGAAACATGTAGCTGGCCGTATGCGATGGGCGGCTATGGTGCTATGTACTCAACCATGCAGTGGACTCTTCCACAAATAGGTGATTTTCTGTCGACATAAAATCTGGAGCCAGACGTCGACGATATGTGATTAGTTCAACCAGTCTGGGAAATGTAGCCGATTTTACGTTACCACACAAGCTGGAGCATTTTCTAATCATATTGGTATTGTATTCAGGGATATTCTTTCCTTTCAGAGAATCGCAGATCGTCGACAGGGACCGCACAGAGAAGGCAACGTTGATTGCTGCGTTTTCTCGTTGATAATCTGCAACAGATTGACAAAGTTGAACCATGTTCATAATCCACGACAATCTGCTACAGTCTGGAAATTGTTCTCCCATAAAATGTATACGCTGTCGTAAGCTATCCGCGACTGATTGCCGATCTTTTGAAAGCCGGGTTTAGTGCCGGTAGATCATAGGGGTCAGCAGATCTATGAATGATAGTTTCACGATGGTAAGTAATCGTTTATTGATCTATTTTCCCGATTTCTTTTACAATGAGAGATCAGTTTACTCTAATAAAGACCTATTCTGGCTACTTCCCCAAACCTCACCGATGTAACGAGGGTGTACTTTGATGTGGAAAGGAGCGTTCTGAGCGGGCGAATATTCGCACATGCAAGATCCATGAAAACGGGGATGGGGTACATTGGGGGGGGGGGCAGGGGGTGATGGCAACAGTGGAGTTCCAAAATTTGAAATCGAGCGTGGTCCTTTGTCACCACTCTATAGATCTGGAAATATAGCAATCACTTATGCATCCCATGATAGTTAGCAAAGGATAGCGAGAGGAACGGTGTGGAGAGCAGTATAGCCACTGCTTTATTGAGAAGATGCGCAAATCGCATTAACAGTCGGCGTCTTAGTCTAGCGAAAAGCCATGCACTTCAAAATGCGCGTGTACAATTGGTCCTTAGTTGCGTATTTAACATGACGCAGCATCCTGTCATCCTCTAAACGTACACATTATATCAGTCTCGTATCTCTACAAATGCAGATGATTGGAAGGGCTCCGCAAAGAGAAAAGACGGAGTACTGTAAGGTCCGATATACAGATCTCATCCATCATTTTCAAGAATCCTCCCCATTCTATATGGTACAATGCCAATTTTCACAGTCGAACCATTATAGCAAATCAACACTCGCCAATAACTGCCTGGCTGAGTTTCTATTTTACTTACATATTGGATAGCTATAGATTGTATTGAGTTTCCTCGGGATGGGATTTTTATCATCCGTACGCATTTAGCCTGACATCCCAGACAGTAAAATATTCATTAAATTGATACAATATTCACTTCTGAGAATAGCTTTCCTGTAAGTTCATTGCACAATTATCTTTTTGTGAATATATGTATATAACGACATTACAAATAGCCGTTTCGAGGAAAGAATAAGTTATCAAGTTCAGTTGTTGTGATGTCTTATGGAAGACAAACGTTATTACGCTAAATGTATCCACACAATGCCTGGGAAATGGTTTTTACTCTGAGTGAAAGGAAACACTATGTTTCTGTATGAATTCTTGTATGTAGATTCTTAGCATGTAACATCTATGTTTGGTAATTCCATTGATTAGTTTACTGTCAATGTGAAGTATGGGAATTTCTTAACAAACATGTACAAGTAATGGCAAACATTGTTCAAGGGCATTGCAGGGAAGATTGTCAAATGAAAATCTCTAATATTAACAAGGTACAGTTAGAAATTCGATTTGAATTAATCCATGTGTGTGAACATCCATTCAGGCTTTGAACCCTGCATTCACAGAATATGAATTCCAAAGTAAATGTACAGGTCAGCTGTGGAATATTTTGAAACTAATGTGGCAGGAATCTCTTGCTAACATAGGGAGAAACATATTTTTGTCAAATTGGCTTCAAGATAATCATTATAAGTATAGTTATAAAATGTTAAAGGACTGTGTTTTTGTGGACATTCGTGTTCAAATTAGTGTTAAATTAGATTCAAAATATTCAACATCATCCCTGTGTAGTTACCTCGCAATGGAGGACTCCCGTTTTAGCAATGTCCCGTCAATCTCTAACTAAGCTCCACCCACGCTTCACCAATGTTGGGATCAATCGAACGACGCTGAGCGGCCTGACTAAAAATTTTGAGAAAGTTTTACAGGTAAGCTGTTGAATATTGTAAAACTAATTTGACTGGGTGTTGTTGCTGCATAGTTTAGCAGCAGCGCCTCGTCAATACCGTTTTTATTAAATAGTAAACACTTGGTACAACAACACTTAGTCCACCATCAATTAAGCGTCCATGACGAACTCATCTACGTCATGCATGACATAATTGGCTATGGCATCATCCTTCACGGCACGTAGTTGATTATGAGGGCATATGATTGCGCGATAACGTTGAAAGGTTCATTAAGTTTATGCGAACACAGATTACACATTTCAAATCGATTCGATACAAGTACAAGGAATGGAGTGGGTTGGGCTTAGCAAAAAAGGGAGGGTTATAACTCGAAATGCACCCATTCGCGTCACACAGAAAATCGTGATTACTGAAACCCTACATCTTCACCAGAAAATCAATAAAATGAACGTTTACCGAGACATGTTTTTCTTTACATGTGACAAGGAAGAGCGTGTGGTATGAATCTATTTGAAATCTAATTCAGCATTTGTGTGCTCGTCTCCGTGTGCCTCAGTCTCAGGTCAGTGTTCAGCTGCCTTAAAGTCAGTGTAGCGAGTGGACAGCTCAACCTCAACCGATTCAAGTACGCAGTTCTCAAATCTCAAAGTCAATCCAATCATACTCAGTCAATGTGTCTTATCCTGAAACTAATATGTCTGGAAACAGTAAACTGTTTGCATGCGCCAAGTAACATTAAAAATTGTGAACGAATCGTGTGTATTTGGTTCAGGCTGTGGATTAATCATTTGTACTCTGTATTCCATCTATCTCAATTTCAAGGTAATTATACAGGTAAACTGCTGAATTCCTAAAAATTATTTGATAGGACCATGTTGCTACAGCAGCTACTCCCAGTCAAATTGGCTTCCAGATACTCAACATAATAGCACTTGTATTTTAATTGAGTGTTCGTATTTGGTGTTTCGGGTTCAAATGGTTAAAACGGGTTGGTGAGCGCACAGTCTCAGCATCAGAATTTGTAGAATGTATGTTCGTGTTTTTCCCCAATGACGCATATGCTTGCGGGAGTGTGATGTAAAGTAAGTGTATACTGACGTTTCTCCTTATATATACTTTTTCTCATTGGGTTTTCCTAATTGGGTTTGACTTATTGTACGTACCTCCGCTAATATGAGACAATGTATGTTAACATTGGTAATGGTTTATCAGAGAAATGCAGACCAAGGCACATATACATAGACATATATTTGAATCTCAGCTGTCAAGCTCTATCACGCGGGACATGCTAGCAATTTCAAAATATATTGATTAATACCAGCGCATGTATTCATCGTCCAAGCGTCCTAAACATATTGGAGAGAGGTTCTGCTCAAGTCATGTCATAATCAATTAAGTAACATTTTAGCTGACGTCACAATCAAAATTGCGTAGTTCCGTCACGGAAATCGGAACATCCCTCACGAACGTGTGTGAAGTGTGTGTTCTTGATGAATTTACATTTTATTAAACATTGTGTTGTATATATTGAACATAATTTCCCTTGGATACGTTGCTGTCATTTTATATGTAGCAACAGCTCCCAGTAAAATCGGAAATCTAGATTCTGGGAATTCAGGCTCCAATGTTTCAACTCGATTCCATTACCCGAACAAGCTCCACTAGCTTATCCAGAAATGGTTCTATTTATTCCAAACGCCGGATGCAATAGATCTTTTCACTTTATCCATCCATCATATGATGTCATAATTAACTACGCGACGTGTATAATGGCATCATAATTAATGGCGCCATCATGACGTCATGAATCACATAGATACGTACATTCCGAACGCATATTTGAAGACGGACTATGCGTTGCTGTACGAATATTATAGCTTTACTATTTAATAACAGCACCCATTCAAATCAGTTTCAAAATACTTAACAGCTTACCTGAGTCGTTGTATGGAGATTTATAGTCAGTGAGTTCAGGAATCGACCGATCCCAACTCGAGTGACGTGTGGGTGGAACTTAGCTAGAGCTGGACTGGACATAGCTAAAACTGGAAATGTCAATTGACGTTTAAAGAGACACCCTTTTATTTACGCGTAGCAGGGATGGGCGGATTGGGCGACTATTTGAAATTTAATTCACAGTTGTTTGAGCTCGGCCCGTGTGGCTCAACGTATGGCTGCATTTTTTACATTTGCAATTTGATTCATCTGATTACGTCATTAAACCCTGCATTGCCAGATACTCAA
>CM067360.1:120150608-120213742 GCA_034401795.1 Chaetoderma sp. LZ-2023a
GGTGGTTGGGTGGGTGGTTGGTTGGTCGGGTGGGTGGTTGGGTGGGTGGGTGGGTGGGTGGGTGGGTGGGTGTTTGGTTGGTTGTGTGGTTGGATTATTGGGTGGTTGGGTGGTTGATTGGATGTTCGTTTGGGTGGTTGGTTAGTTGGGTGGTCAGTTGGGCGGTTGGTTGGGTGGTTGATTGGTTGGGTGATCGGTTTGTTCTGTCCATCCTTCTCTCCTTGTATCATTCAATCATGCGATTTGCTTATTCATTCATCTGTTTTAGAGAGAAAATTACACACAAAAATGGACTTTATTTCTCAACACAATGATAATCTTTGAAATCAATACCCACGGAAACTACTGACATTTGAGTAACTATATTACAAAGCAAAAGTTTTAATCAAAATTACTCATTCAGATCAAAGATTTTCAAACAAGGCCATCAGTTACGTATTTCTTTGAAATGTTTTCTTTGCATTCCAAATTGTTTATTATACTTTGAAAAGGTCACTTAAGCACCTTTCAAATGATCTCACGGTTCACATCAAAGTCAGATTATTAGTTCTCTTTGAACCAGTGACCAGTCCGCCGCTAAGCCATTGAAAGTAGCTCAATCCTTAACACCTTTCCAAATTGAAACCAACGAGCTCAATTAGTCAACAATACATTACTACAATGAATTATAACACCTTATTAGCGGCGTGTACCTCAAAGCAAACAACTTAGTAACTTTAAAGAAAATGATTAAGTCTCAAAAACGTTCACTTGGCCAATAAATAGTAGGGCAAACTGTTGGACTGGTAGATTTGTCTAAAAGGCTGCTGAAGAAGTGTAATCAACACGAAACGCGTCCAGCCCTCTGACGATGTAAAAAATGTCATTACTGTGTATTCCTGTGTATTTCTGTGTATTCCTGGATATTTACTGTATTCCTGCATTGCTGCGAGTAAGTTATAATATTTATACTGTTATTTCTGTATTGCCTGTCCTTAAATATTAAATATTATCATGTCACCACTAATCATTACTAATAACCACATTTCTCTTATTTCAGCTTTGTAAATTAAGCCCTCTTTGATTGGAAAAATATATATAGACAGACAGACTATCTGACAAACCTACCACTTGTAGAGTGTGCGCCCGGTAGCATTTTTGTATTGATTGACTGTCTGGCTGCTTTAGAGTTTGATTGATTTATTGATTGCTTGGTTGGTTGCTTGAGTCTTACTTGATTTGACAGGTTGCTTGATTTGATTGTTTGTTTGAGTTGATTGCTTGCATGACTTGTTATTTGACCTGATTGGTTGCGTGATTTGATCTGATTGGTTGCGTGATTTATTGCTTGAATTGGGTGCATGATTTGTTGCTTGAATTGATTGGTTGCATGATTTGTTGCTTGAATTGATTGGTTACGTGATTGGTTGCTTGAATTGATTGGGAGCGACAGATTGATTGAAATTGATTGAAATTGATTGAAATTGATTGAAATTGATTGAAATTGATTGAAATTGATTGAAATTGATTGAAATTGATTGATTATTGATTGATTATTGATTGATTAAGATTGATTAAGATTGATTAAGATTGATTAAGATTGATTAAGATTGATTAAGATTGATTAAGATTGATTAAGATTGATTAAGATTGATTAAGCTTGATTAAGATTGATCGAGATTGATCGAGATTGATTAAGATTGACTGATTGACTGGGATTTTCCTGATTAACTGGGGGCTTGAGTTGATTGATTGATTGATTGATTTGATTGCTTGCGTAACCTGTTGCTTGATTGGTTACATGATGTGTTGCTTGAATTGATTGGTTGCATGATTGGTTGTTTGAATTGATTGATTGCGTGATTGATTATTTGATGTGAGTGGTTGCGTGACTTGTTGTTTAATCTGATTGGTAGCGTGAGTAGTTGCGTGATTGATTGGCTGCTTGAATTGATTGTCTGAACTGATTGGTTGCGTGATTGATTGCTTGGATTGATAAGGTGGTTGACTGGTTGTTTGCCTATTTGCCCACTTGATTGATTGCCTGATTATTTAAGATTGATTAAGATTGATTGAGATTGATTGAGATTAATTAAGGTTGATTAAGATTAATTGAGATTAATTAAGATTAATTGACGATAATTAAGATTAATTAAGGTTAATTAAGATTAATTGAGATTGATTGAGATTGATTAAGGTTGATTGAAACTGATTGAGATTGATTGAAATTGATTGAAATTGATTGAGATTGATTGAAATTGATTGAAATTGATTGATATTGATTGAAATTGATTGATATTGATTGAAATTAATTGAAATTAATTGAGATTGATTGGGATTGATTGAGATTGATTGAGATTGATTGAGATTGATTGAGATTAATTGAGATTAATTGAGATTAATTGAGATTGATTGAGATTAATTGAGATTAATTGAGATTAATTGAGATTTAGATTGATTGATTGACTGGGATTGCTTGTGATTCCATGGCTAGACCGTGCAGGGGTAGGCGAGGGGCTGGTGATGACTCTGGATCACACCACCCATCATCTGCTCATGCACGCCTGGTTAAGGTATACTACATGGTAATCCAATGTTTTCACCACCTGGGCGTGCTGAACAAGCATCTGGACAGCGACACCGTGCCAAATGGCCTCGGTCGAAAGGTCAAGAGCTTGACAGACTTCTGTAAACCGGCGATGCCAGATGCTGAGGTCCACTTCGACATTCGTAATGTCAACTTCGAGTGGGCGAAAACAATGATTAAAACATGGGTTCGCCACTATAACTGTCAACTAGGAGTCCTCCGTTCTGAGCTACTCTCAGCCCAAACTCTTCCATATTTAGACCTCGGTCGGGCCAAGTCCACTGCAATCCATTGGGCCAAAAAGAATTATCACAGAAAATTGGATCACAATGCCATCTCAGCATTTTATGATTGTATTAGACCACTTGATCCGAATTATAAGCCTGCTACTAAACCACTAAATGTCACCCCTGTTATCAAACCAGTACAAAATGCAAATTTAGTACAATCCGCTCATCCCAAAAAGCGGCTACATTCACCTGTAGAGGCCTCACCACCACTAAAACGACCGTCTCCCATTAGCTCTCTTCCTGGCACATCCATTGACCACAGTATTTACATTCCAGTGGATCCCTCTATGATCCCTCTACCAGACTCACCTCCACCAGCGCCGCCATTCTCTCCTGAGGATTTTCCTCCTCTCCCGCAGAGGGTGTCAAATTCTAAAGGTGCTAGTAAACAGCCTGGTCCAAGGACCCAAGCTACACCAAAGGTCCCCCAACCACGGTTCACACCATCTCCATGCGCCAGACCAAAGAAGCCCACACCCTTGGGACAGAATAAGTTCTGGAGATTTAGAAATGAGGCCACCAACAGACCAAATTGGCAACTTCCTACCCTCGACAAAAAGATCTTGATCGTCGGAGATTCAAACTTGAGTCGGATTAATGTGGATCCCCATCCAGATACTCAGATTGCCTGTTTCCCTGGAGCATCGATTAATGATCTCAGAACGATCATTAATAGATACACAGGGAAATTGCAACCTGAGAAAGTAGTCCTCACCATAGGAATAAATGATAGGAATAATCTAATCTCAGCCTCCGAGTATCGACTTAGGTTATTATTCAGTATGGTACGAAAGAAATTTCCCAAGTCTATGATCTACTTCACTGAACTAAATTTCTCCGCAACCTCGACCCCTCAGCAAAAGCAGGCACTCGATGCAATTAATCAGACTGCCGCATCAAGCAAGGCCAAGTCCCCTGAGTCCAAGGTTATTGTCATACCCAGTCTTCCTTCGACAGAATTCGAAGTGGGCCATGACAATATTCATTGGACTGAGAGGACAGCGAATGACATGTATAATAACTGGCTTGTAGCCCTTAATTTAAACTAAACTCGGGTCAAGGTACCAACCACCCAGAAATGGGACTGGGTAGTAATATTGTAAACCTAACCGGCTCTGCATTAGGTGAAGCAGAACAGTCACTGCTTAACTTTGGCTTGATATTTGTCCCAACACCAAAACCTAAAACAGGTTTGGATGCCGATTTAGATAATGGCTTTACTGAAACTGCTGAATTTGGTCACCGTGTGAAATTGGCAGATTTTTTTCGAAACTCCAATAGTAATATTCCACCATTCATTGAAAAAACCGGCTGGGCTCCAAACTTAAAATGTGTTGACCCAGCAATCGGTGAAAGTATAAAACTTTACTCTGAACGTATTGAAAATACTACATTTCCAAACGATCAGCAAAATTTATCCTATGAGCAACGCCAGGCCATATTAGGTTTATCTAGAAAAAGTGAAATTGTCATCAAACCTGCGGATAAAGGGTCGGCTACTGTAATAATGGATAAAGACAACTACATCAAAGAAGCGCATAGACAGCTTAGTAATCCGAAGCATTACCGAAAACTAAATGAACCACTTTGGCAAAATAACTGTAGCAAATTCAACGAAATTCTCCAAAAAATGGTTGATAGCAAGAAGATAACTGAAAAGCAATTTACATACCTGTGCGCAAAAGATGATTTGAAACTACGTACATTTTATCTTCTTCCTAAAATCCATAAGTCTGTTGACTCATGGACCGACCAATGACACCACAGGGCGACCCATTATTTCAGATTGTGGTTCGGAATCATATAGGATTAGTGAATTTATCGACTACCATCTTCAGCCAATTGCAAATAGACATTTTAGCTATCTGAAAAACACTGAAGACTTCCTAGCCCAGGTCTCTAAGATCTCGGTCCCTCCAAATTCATTCTTAATTACAATGGACGTCGATGCTATGTACACAAACATTGACATCGAAAAGGGTCTAAATTCAATTCGTAGAGCGTTTGCCGACTATCCTGACACAAACAGGCCCGACAGAGAAGTAATAGCTCTATTAGAGCTTAGTCTGAAGGGCAATGACTTTGAATTTGCTGGTGAAATTTTCCAACAAATTTGTGGCTGTGCAATGGGTAAGCGTTTCAGCCCAGGTTTCGCTAACCTTTACATGGCAGAGTGGGAAAAGGAAGCACTCGAAAACTGTCCAAATCAGCCGCTCATTTACCGCAGGTACCTCGATGATATTTTTATGATCTGGCAACATAGTAAGGAAGCATTTACCGAATTTCTGGCCATTCTGAATAATCATGATCCGAATATCAAGCTAAAAGCTCAAATTGATGAGCTGTCCGTAGATTTCCTGGATGTAACTTTATACAAAGGTATAAAGTATGAAACAACTGGTTACCTAGACTACAAAGTTTATTTTAAGCCAACCGACTCGCATCAACTACTGCACAAGAAATCATTCCATCCACCGCATACTTTCAAGGGACTTGTAAAATCACAAATAATCCGTTTTCATAGAAATTCGAGTGATAAGAAAAACTTTGAATCATCATGTTTGACCTTATTCAAAGCCCTCAAACCGAGAGGATACTCTTCTCGGTTCCTGCGTAAAATAAAGTCTGAAACTTTGCATAATTTGGAAATCATTCCGGATAATGCCAGAAATTCTCGGCCTACCAAAATTTGTCATAATCGTCCGATTATTGGTGATGGTGAATCTCGGAAATGTGAAAAGAAAAGGTGTAAATTGGATAAATTTCTTCCCTCCCAGAGTACATTCATGAGCTTTCAAAACAAAAGCAAATTTCAAATTCAGTCGAAATTAGATTGCGATTCTGAAAATGTCATTTACTTAATTTCATGCAAATTGTGTCAAAAGCAGTATGTTGGCGAAACGAAAAATCGACTATGATGCCGAGCAACTAGACACCTTTCAGATATTAGACTAGAGGAAGACACACATGTGGCTGAACATTTTAATCTTCCTGATCATTTAGTCACTCGTGACTTTGAAATTATGCCTATCGAACAGCTACCTCTTTCAGTCACAATAGAGGAAACTGATAGACAAAGAAAACTGAGAGAATCATTTTGGATTAAAGAACTCCAAACACAATGGCCAAGGGGCATAAATTCGGACCCAGGCCTCTCTGATCAACGTGAGATTATCCCATTTACTCTCACATACATTCGGAAAAATGTTGAAATTGCGAAAATCCTAAAGGATGAGTATCACAAAGTACAGGACAATTTAAAACAACCATTCAACAAGCGTCCGGTAATTGCATTTAAGAAAAATCCTAATCTACGCGACATCTTGGTAAAAGCGAAACTCAAATAAGTGTTCAAAACATCAATCAATGATTTATCATTGTATACTAATCAGGCCATATGGCATCTCTTAAACAAAATTGACAATCTCAGGTGATAAAATAAGCAAAAATATTTTCAATTTTTTCAATTTTGAAAATTCTGAGCCGGTGCGTTTACAATATTACATACATACATGCCAGTGCCAGTTCCGTTATTTTATTACTTTATAAATCCATAACTTGTGTATAATATTCGTCTACATCGTCAGGCAATCTATCAGTCCTTCATTAGATCCACCTAACAAACGGTATATAGAAATCTCATCTTCTCCACATAAATCATTAAATTGAACCTATTATTACCTCTTGAATTGCATGATTGTTTGAGCAAGAAAACTGTCATTCATTCCATCCTTCCTCCCTCTATCCTTCCCTCTACCTGTCATTTCCTCCCTTCACTCATTCATTCATTACCTCATTTCTTCATTCTTTCTAGCCTTTCTTCCTGCTTTCCATCCACTAGCATTTGTTCGTTCGTTCGTTCGTCCGTCCGGCCGTTCGTTCGTTCGTTCGTTCGTTCGTTCGTTCGTTCGTTCGTTCGTTCGTTCGTTCGTTCGTTCGTTCGTTCGTTCGTTCGTTCGTTCGTTCGTTCGTTCGTTCGTTCGTTCTTCCCTCACTCCTTCCTCACTCCTTCCTCACTCCTTCCTCCTTCATCCCCACCTCCATCCTTCCTTCCTTCCTTCCTTCCTTCCTTCCTTCCTTCCTTCCTCCTTCCTTCCTCCCTTCCTTCCTCCTCCCTTCCTTCCTCCCGCATCCCTCGCTCCTTCCTGCCTGCTTCATCCTCCTTCTCTCCATCCCTTCATCTATTCCTTCGAGCCATCCATCCTTCCTTCCTTCCAGCCTTCATCCCGTTCATCGTTCCTCCCTCCCATCATCCCGTCCGTCCTTCAAGCCCTCATTCCTTCCATCTTTCCTTCACCCTACCCTTCCTTCCTTCCATCCGTCCTTCCATTCGTCCATCATGGTTGGTTGGTTGGTTGGTTGGTTGGTTGGTTGGTTGGTTGGTTGGTGGGTTGGTGGGTTGGTTGGTTGGTTGGTTGGTTGGGTGGGTGGTTGGTTGGTTGGTTGGGTGGATGTGGGTTTGGGTGGTTGGTTGGGTGGGTGGTTGGGTGGGTGGGTGGGTGGGTGGGTGGGTGGGTGTTTGGTTGGTTGTGTGGTTGGATTATTGGGTGGTTGGGTGGTTGATTGGATGTTCGTTTGGGTGGTTGGTTAGTTGGGTGGTCAGTTGGGCGGTTGGTTGGGTGGTTGATCGGTTGGGTGATCGGTTTGTTCTGTCCATCCTTCTCTCCTTCTATCCTTGTATCATTCAATTATGCGATTTGCTTATTCATTCATCTGTTTTAGAGAGAAAATTACACACAAAAATGGACTTTATTTCTCAACACAATGATAATCTTTGAAATCAATACCCACGGAAACTACTGACATTTGAGTAACTATATTACAAAGCAAAAGTTGTAATCAAAATTACTCATTCAGATCAAAGATTTTCAAACAAGGCCATCAGTTACGTATTTCTTTGAAATGTTTTCTTTGCATTCCAAATTGTTTATTATACTTTGAAAAGGTCACTTAAGCACCTTTCAAATGATCTCACGGTTCACATCAAAGTCAGATTATTAGTTCTCTTTGAACCAGTGACCAGTCCGCCGCTAAGCCATTGAAAGTAGCTCAATCCTTAACACCTTTCCAAATTGAAACCAACGAGCTCAATTAGTCAACAATACATTACTACAATGAATTATAACACCTTATTAGCGGCGTGTACCTCAAAGCAAACAACTTAGTAACTTTAAAGAAAATGATTAAGTCTCAAAAACGTTCACTTGGCCAATAAATAGTAGGGCAAACTGTTGGACTGGTAGATTTGTCTAAAAGGCTGCTGAAGAAGTGTAATCAACACGAAACGCGTCCAGCCCTCTGACGATGTAAAACATTTCATTACTGTGTATTCCTGTGTATTTCTGTGTATTCCTGGATATTTACTGTATTCCTGCATTGCTGCGAGTAAGTTATAATATTTATACTGTTATTTCTGTATTGCCTGTCCTTAAATATTAAATATTATCATGTCACCACTAATCATTACTACTAACCACATTTCTCTTATTTCAGCTTTGTAAATTAAGCCCTCTTTGATTGGAAAAATATATATAGACAGACAGACTATCTGACAAACCTACCACTTGTAGAGTGTGCGCCCGGTAGCATTTTTGTATTGATTGACTGTCTGGCTGCTTTAGAGTTTGATTGATTTATTGATTGCTTGGTTGGTTGCGTGAGTCTTACTTGATTTGACAGGTTGCTTGATTTGATTGTTTGTTTGAGTTGATTGCTTGCATGACTTGTTATTTGACCTGATTGGTTGCGTGATTTGATCTGATTGGTTGCGTGATTTATTGCTTGAATTGGGTGCATGATTTGTTGCTTGAATTGATTGGTTGCATGATTTGTTGCTTGAATTGATTGGTTACGTGATTGGTTGCTTGAATTGATTGGGAGCGACAGATTGATTGAAATTGATTGAAATTGATTGAAATTGATTGAAATTGATTGAAATTGATTGAAATTGATTGAAATTGATTGATTATTGATTGATTATTGATTGATTATTGATTGATTAAGATTGATTAAGATTGATTAAGATTGATTAAGATTGATTAAGATTGATTAAGATTGATCGAGATTGATCGAGATTGATCGAGATTGATTAAGATTGACTGATTGACTGATTGACTGGGATTTTCCTGATTGACTGGGGGATTGAGTTGATTGATTGATTGATTGATTTGATTGCTTGCGTAACCTGTTGCTTGATTGGTTACATGATTTGTTGCTTGAATTGATTGGTTGCGTGATTGGTTGTTTGAATTGATTGATTGCGTGATTGATTATTTGATGTGAGTGGTTGCGTGACTTGTTGTTTAATCTGATTGGTAGCGTGAGTAGTTGCGTGATTGATTGGCTGCTTGAATTGATTGTCTGAACTGATTGGTTGCGTGATTGATTGCTTGGATTGATAAGGTGGTTGACTGGTTGTTTGCCTATTTGCCCACTTGATTGATTGCCTGATTATTTAAGATTGATTAAGATTGATTGAGATTGATTGAGATTAATTAAGGTTGATTAATATTAATTGAGATTAATTAAGATTAATTGATGTTAATTAAGATTAATTACGGTTAATTAAGATTAATTGAGATTGATTGAGATTGATTAAGGTTGATTGAAACTGATTGAGATTGATTGAAATTGATTGAAATTGATTGAGATTGATTGAGATTGATTGAGATTGATTGAGATTGATTGAGATTGATTGAAATTGATTGAAATTGATTGAAATTGATTGAAATTAATTGAGATTGATTGAGATTGATTGAGATTGATTGAGATTGATTGAGATTAATTGAGATTAATTGAGATTGATTGAGATTGATTGAGATTAATTGAGATTAATTGAGATTAATTGAGATTTAGATTGATTGATTGACTGGGATTGCTTGTGATTCCATGGCTAGACCGAGCAGGGGTAGGCGAGGGGCTGGTGATGACTCTGGATCACACCACCCATCATCTGCTCATGCACGCCTGGTTAAGGTATACTACATGGTAATCCAATGTTTTCACCACCTGGGCGTGCTGAACAAGCATCTGGACAGCGACACCGTGCCAAATGGCCTCGGTCGAAAGGTCAAGAGCTTGACAGACTTCTGTAAACCGGCGATGCCAGATGCTGAGGTCCACTTCGACATTCGTAATGTCAACTTCGAGTGGGCGAAAACAATGATTAAAACATGGGTTCGCCACTATAACTGTCAACTAGGAGTCCTCCGTTCTGAGCTACTCTCAGCCCAAACTCTTCCATATTTAGACCTCGGTCGGGCCAAGTCCACTGCAATCCATTGGGCCAAAAAGAAAATTGGATCACAATGCCATCTCAGCATTTTATGATTTTATTAGACCACTTGATCCGAATTATAAGCCTGCTACTAAACCACTAAATGTCACCCCTGTTATCAAACCAGTACAAAATGCAAATTTAGTACAATCCGCTCATCCCAAAAAGCGCTACATTCACCTGTAGAGGCCTCACCACCACTAAAACGTCCAGATAAACGACCGTCTCCCATTAGCTCTCTTCCTGGCACATCCATTGACCACAGTATTTACATTCCAGTGGATCGCTCTATGATCCCTCTACCAGACTCACCTCCACCAGCGCCGCCATTCTCTCCTGAGGATTTTCCTCCTCTCCCGCAGAGGGTGTCAAATTCTAAAGGTGCTAGTAAACAGCCTGGTCCAAGGACCCAAGCTACACCAAAGGTCCCCCAACCACGGTTCACACCATCTCCATGCGCCAGACCAAAGAAGCCCACACCCTTGGGACAGAATAAGTTCTGGAGATTTAGAAATGAGGCCACCAACAGACCAAATTGGCAACTTCCTACCCTCGACAAAAAGATCTTGATCGTCGGAGATTCAAACTTGAGTCGGATTAATGTGGATCCCCATCCAGATACTCAGATTGCCTGTTTCCCTGGAGCATCGATTAATGATCTCAGAACGATCATTAATAGATACACAGGGAAATTGCAACCTGAGAAAGTAGTCCTCACCATGGGAATAAATGATAGGAATAATCTAATCTCAGCCTCCGAGTATCGACTTAGGTTATTATTCAGTATGGTACGAAAGAAATTTCCCAAGTCTATGATCTACTTCACTGAACTAAATTTCTCCGCAACCTCGACCCCTCAGCAAAAGCAGGCACTCGATGCAATTAATCAGACTGCCGCATCAAGCAAGGCCAAGTCCCCTGAGTCCAAGGTTATTGTCATACCCAGTCTTCCTTCGACAGAATTCGAAGTGGGCCATGACAATATTCATTGGACTGAGAGGACAGCGAATGACATGTATAATAACTGGCTTGTAGCCCTTAATTTAAACTAAACTCGGGTCAAGGTACCAACCACCCAGAAATGGGACTGGGTAGTAATATTGTAAACCTAACCGGCTCTGCATTAGGTGAAGCAGAACAGTCACTGCTTAACTTTGGCTTGACATTTGTCCCAACACCAAAACCTAAAACAGGTTTGGATGCCGATTTAGATAATGGCTTTACTGAAACTGCTGAATTTGGTCACCGTGTGAAATTGGCAGATTTTTTTCGAAACTCCAATAGTAATATTCCACCATTCATTGAAAAAACCGGCTGGGCTCCAAACTTAAAATGTGTTGACCCAGCAATCGGTGAAAGTATAAAACTTTACTCTGAACGTATTGAAAATACTACATTTCCAAACGATCAGCAAAATTTATCCTATGAGCAACGCCAGGCCATATTAGGTTTATCTAGAAAAAGTGAAATTGTCATCAAACCTGCGGATAAAGGGTCGGCTACTGTAATAAAAGATAAAGACAACTACATCAAAGAAGCGCATAGACAGCTTAGTAATCCGAAGCATTACCGAAAACTAAATGAACCACTTTGGCAAAATAACTGTAGCAAATTCAACGAAATTCTCCAAAAAATGGTTGATAGCAAGAAGATAACTGAAAAGCAATTTAAATACCTGTGCGCAAAAGATGATTCGAAACCACGTACATTTTATCTTCTTCCTAAAATCCATAAGTCTGTTGACTCATGGACCGACCCAATGACACCACCAGGGCGACCCATTATTTCAGATTGTGGTTCGGAATCATATAGGATTAGTGAATTTATCGACTACCATCTTCAGCCAATTGCAAATAGACATTTTAGCTATCTGAAAAACACTGAAGACTTCCTAGTCCAGGTCTCTAAGATCTCGGTCCCTCCAAATTCATTCTTAATTACAATGGACGTCGATGCTATGTACACAAACATTGACATCGAAAAGGGTCTAAATTCAATTCGTAGAGCGTTTGCCGACTATCCTGACACAAACAGGCCCGACAGAGAAGTAATAGCTCTAGTAGAGCTTAGTCTGAAGGGCAATGACTTTGAATTTGCTGGTGAAATTTTCCAACAAATTTGTGGCTGTGCAATGGGTAAGCGTTTCAGCCCAGGTTTCGCTAACCTTTACATGGCAGAGTGGGAAAAGGAAGCACTCGAAAACTGTCCAAATCAGCCGCTCATTTACCGCAGGTACCTCGATGATATTTTTATGATCTGGCAACATAGTAAGGAAGCATTTACCGAATTTCTGGCCATTCTGAATAATCATGATCCGAATATTCAGCCAGCATATTATATATTTGAAACGATTTTGTTCGCATCGGTTATAAAACGCACACACCAGAGCGAAATTTGTATTATGGTCCAGAGCATTCATTTTATTGAGTGCCATTTAATAATGGCATATTTATACTAGCTGTGCCATCAACAATGGATATCAGTCCATGTATTGAAGATGACAGGTTAGAGAGACGCTAACTGTGATGAATGAAATCGTGGTGTGTGTCTGTTACGACATAAGCATTTAGCAACAAATGATGTAGAAATACTATATAAAACGAACTGTGATGCACAACTCGCATACATACTTTCCATTGACTCCACATAAATGAACACTGTATGCCTCAGAGGTCTCGTCACAGCAATGTCAATAGTGTATGCTGTGATTGCATATTGATTGCTGCTCTCACAACAGCTTATTGTGTGCATGTATTTGTCATCCACACATCATGTCTTTGCAAAAGCTTGACTACATCGACACCTTCTTATCCTCTGACTCAGGCTTGGCCCGTCCACCTCCTAACATTGTCTCCCCTTCTTGCTTTTATTTACAAACTACCCAGATAATGCAGCTTACTGGGCTGGTGCTGGGCCGATACCGGGCCGATACTCAAAGTATCGGCCCGGTATTGGCCCAGCATCGGCCCAGTAAGCTGCATTATCTGCGTATGTCACCATCTGGCAAGATAGTCAGTTAGAACATCACTATTTATTTATAAGCAATGTCTTTAGGGAAAAAAAGGAAAAACTAATCGGAATGATCCCATCTGCCACTCAAGTATATGATGTCATATTAAAATATGTAGCAGTTTAGCTAATGTCACGATTAAAATACAGTGTATTCCAAACCTAACCTTCAATTCCATAGTGCAGAAAATCACCAATGCTCTCCCACTCTACGTATGGCTGCATGTTCCACTTCACGTTGTATTCACACCATCGCAGGTTAATACTGCACACACACACCCCACCCCCACCCACTGCAATGCGTCATCATGAAACGGTAGCCAATGAGTGTAACTCCCAGCTGTGTTGGTGTTGTTAATCTGCCAATGGCAGCAATATAGTCTCCATATAAAATCTAAATTAGCGGCAATAAAGCTACTCTGAACCCAGTAATTCTACCAACATCAAATTCAGAAAGTGGTCATCTTGTATTTCAAACGTAATTTAGGATGAGCATGATGAACATGTGCATGTGGTTACAGAAGCAACACAGTCATTGTTGTTTCCAACTTTCAATGTGGGAAAGCCAAGATGCATATTGTAAATCTTTTGGAGATATAGCTATTATATGTATATGACCATGATGCAAAGCTTTCATTTTGCAAAAAAGAGTAAAAAATTCAATAAGGTGATTCATAGCGTAAGATATTTATACATGCTCACATTTTTGAAAAAAATTGTTAGGGTGCCTATGTGACTTACTAGGTTAAGTTCTAACTATTTACCAACCAATTGGCAAACAATACCCACCCAGTTCTCCAGAATTGCCTTGGAATAGCCTAGTAAGTACAACGTCCAGTACACATTACAATGGATAGACCTAGTAAGTCGATTAACCAATCAGATTGTCATTGAAAAACATAGCAAGTACATTCTTGCACAAACAACACAATGGATAAACCTAGCAAGTCCAATAACTAACAAATAGCATGGAGCTATCAAGTGAACTATTAGAGATTTGTTCCTGCAGAAAAAACCCTGGTGTGCATGTATGCGTGCATGTGTGTGCTAATATGTGTTTGCGAGATATCATGGATGGATTTGTGCTTGCCACTAAATCAATTCCACACAATTTGCAGTACATTACCACCTGCATTTGTTAAAGTGTTATTTCAGAGAAAGAACAACACCTCAACGTCTCGAGAAAGTGTGACTAGAGGACTAGAAACCAACCAGGGAGGGAGAATCTGCATGCAGTTGACATGCAGAAGGCTATTATATTGCTGACGCTAACGATCAAGGAACATTTCTTTATGGGCAGATTAGTCGTATTCAATAAGACATTAGCAGCTGTTACCCAGGAGATACGCTCTAATGTTGTGCTGTGGCATGGTGCAAATTAATGTGTCGGTGGAAGACCATTGATGTAACCTCGACATTTACTATAAAGATCATCCAACTTAGCTCAACGTGTTGTGAATATAGTTGCCGTGGCCAAAATAAGAGCTGCGTTTGCTGCGCAAATGCTCAGTCAGAACTAGAATAAGGTCCATCATAATACCATGAAATGGGCATACATTTACGAAGGTTGCTTCCGTTCATGGATCAATTGATAATAAGATGGCGAAGATTGCAGTAATGCGCGCATTTAATGATTCTGTTGGTCTAAGTGAATCAGCAGACAAATCTCATGAATCATCAGGATATCCGCGGCACTGAGTCAGGGTGTCACACTAGGGAAACAGACATCGCATAGTGTTGCCATTGGTTGCTAACATTAGTAAGGTTGTAATCAAAAAGGGATCGGAGTCCATGCTTTACACATTTGGGTTTGGTGGCGACAGCAGTGTGCTGCTTTTCCTCAAGTGTACGTTTGACATGAATCGATTTCCTCCAAGAAATTGTGAGTTTCCTGGAATATATATATATATATATATATATATATATATATATATATATATATATATATATATATATATATATATATATATCTCAGTTGTCTAACATGTAAAGTTCATTCCTGTTACTCTTATGATTGTTTCTTTATACAACTTCGGTGAGCATCACTTGTGTTTATGATTACATCTTATATAATCAAACTTTGTTCTTACTAGGTTGTTAAAATAAAAATGCATGCAATTGTTCTAGAAAATACCATGGAAAAAATAGTAAGTCACATTACACACCTTTAATCATGAAATGGGAGGATATCATTTATTGAATGTTAAATGTCTTCATAATAAAACAGTTCCACCCATTAAGTTGGAATGTTCAGCTATTGGGGCATTAAGGCACGACAATTTGACGTTTTCTTAATTATCTTTGAGTCAACATAATATCAGTTGCTAGGTTTTTCCTTTTGGCGGCAGTAGTGTAATTCAGGCACGGTATTATGCATTTGAAATGATTTAGTTCTCATCAATCATAGCAATGCATACCCCAGGCCGAATACTTTATTAAGGTTCAACGCTTTCCTTGTATTGAGCACCAGTTGATTGGAGTAGATCTATACTTGCTGTGCCACCAACAACTGGTATTACTCCAGTGATTGTGTATAGCAGTTTGGAGAGAATCTAACCACGAGACTGAAATCCGTAATTGTGTAGCCTAGGATATGAGCATTTCGGAGCAAATGATGTAGAAATGTTATATCTAGCAAACTGTGAGGCGCAACCCAAACATGTCGCCCTGTATGCTGGATATACAAAAAATAACGAAAATCCGGCATTTAAAACAAAATAAGATACTATGAGGATGAGGGTCCACAGTTTCAGAATTCGCATGATTTATCATTATCCCCACGTTTCAACAACAACGTCGGGGTTATTTTAATCGTCTCCGTCCGTTTTTCCGTCTGTCCGTCCATCCGGCACGCTATCTCCTCCCAAACAATTGGGTGAAATTGAATACAATCTGATAAGTGTGTTAACCATATGATTCCGCTTTGCAAGACGATATTTAGATTTCGCTCCGGTCCCATGGGGCGTGGCAAGGGTCAAAGAGTTAAATCAGTTTTAACGCAACTTCTCTGAAATCGTTAGACAGAGCTCAAACAAATTTGGTAACTGCGTTACCCATATAATTGTGGAGTGCACGAGGCTATTTAGATTTGCCTCCGACCCCAGGGGGTTGGGGAATGGTCAAAACGTCAAATTTTAACCTGCGGAAATTGATTGTAATGCATCTCCTCCGAAACCGTTGACAAAATTCAATGTGGAGTACATGAGTACATTTACAGTTGGCCCCGACCCCAGGTGTGGGTGGGGTGCGGTGTGTCAAAAGTAAAACATTGATTGTAATGCAACTCCTCTGAAACTGATGTACGGAATTCAACCACATTTAGTATGTCAGTTACCCATACCAATGTGGAGTGGGTGAGCACATTTAGATTTGGCCTCGGCCTCAGGGTGTGCGGGATGTAGTAAAAAGGTCACGCAATTGATTGTAATGTAACTCGTCTGACACTAGTGCGAAAGGACGTTGACATTTGGCTCCACCCCAGGTGGTAGGTTGTAGAGTGTGTCAAATGTTCAAAGCGGTGAACATGGGGATTTGCGATGATGCGTCATCGACCGATCACTCTAGTTTTCATTGAAATTCTAGACACACAGACATGTACATGAGTATGCCCACAAACAACTCTAACCAACATTCCTGCTCCAATTCCCACAACATCTTGATCGATTCACTCACAGCTGTTAGAGTAGGCTACCAAACGCCTTATCAAATAAAAGGGGGTTGGACCAAATAGGACCAATGTCAATCAACAAGGTATTAATTATAAGACTCTCATCAGTGTACTGCATTCACTGATCGTGAACGAGGCGATATAGTAGAACTCTATTCAGCATTTACCGAATTCAACGATAAATCCCATGTACTTTAATCGCAGGGCAAACAAACAGAAACTCCATTGAATGTTTTTAAAATTAATATGACTGGAAGCTACTGCTACTTTAGGCAGCAATGGTTCCCTGTCGTATTAAATAAAACATATTCGCCAGAATATGCCAGACATTGTAAAGAATTTACTTTTCTCCGCGATTTGTGGTTGAAAGGGTAAAGCAGACATATACAACCCTACCAAATGTCATGCCTTTGCTCTAAGATGTATTATCGAACTATCGAACAGTGATCTGATATCGTCTTGAATGATATTGCATATGTATCCACACACTGCTCAGTACGGATTGCTCGCCGTGCGGCATTCATCTAATAATATTGTGGTATACAATATAAAGATGTGTGATCTCGTTGCTTCTGCCACATTTAGAAAGAATAAAAAAAACTAGGAGACGAATGAGTGCTAGAGCGTGGATTCCAATAGCACGTGTAAGGAAGCGTCCGTATTTATAGGTACTACAGTACATATTCCGATAAATGTAGGAAATATAGTAAATCATTGGGCCCAGGTTTATACTAATTGCTATTGTCTAACGATGGTGATACAGGTAATCAGTCCGACAAATTTCAAAATAATCAATATAATATGCATTTACTCCTCCTGCATATTGGTTTGTTGGTAGTTCGGAGTCGACGGGTTACATTATATCGAAAATACGCTTTGAAAATAATTTTTTTGACAAGCATTATCAAACCTCTATTTGGCAACTGTCTTTGTTAATGCGGCACGCATGTATGTGGTTGTAGACTGCGTGCTTACTCGCTGTCACACTTAATTTAATTAAAAGAGATGTCAGTGAATTCAGCAAAGCATCTTCTCAGACACACAATGGATACCTCCAGTCAGCAATTCAGCGCTCTTCTTTAACTAAGTTCAACTGCACCCAGTGAAATTAGTTTCAAAATATTCAACAGAATTGTATTGAATACCAAAGACATACACAATCCATACACAATTGCTTAGACCGTCATCAATGAAGCGGCTGTGACGAACTTACCTACGCCATTCATGACCTAACTTAGTACGGCGTAAGCCTAGACGTCACGTAGTTGATTATGGCATCATATGATTCTTGGATACATTAGAAATGTCCATCGACAATATATAAAGATGCGCTTTAGGTCATCGGAAAAAAAAAAAGTTTGGCATGATCATGTCAGCTGTCAAACACCCAGCTCAATTCTGTCTGGCTGTATGTATGCCCCTATGCATGTACATATCTTTGCTGAACATCAACAATAGCACAGCCACTACTCAAGCCATGCGAGTCGAAATCACAATCTCAAAAATGTCCTGATTTTGGTATTGTTTTCACTCGCTCAAGAAGAACAGTTTACAGTTGCAGTGTATGTGTGTACGTGTATGCATAGATGAGGAGTACATATGCACGCGTGCGGTATATGAGCGGATGCGTGATCATGTGTGCGCAAATGCATGCATATGTGTACTTTAGCGTATGCGTTACCATTGTTTCATGGAAAACCAGAATTTTCCAAATCTGATAAATAACATGGCACTATATTTGCTGCAAACTAACATGGGTAACAAGATAGCCATCATCAATATGTATACGTTATCATAGAGATGACTGGGCTATTATGCTCAATAATTCCATCGATATGATTTGATATCGACAGACAGCAGAAAGCAAATTCTACTGCAATCAGTGCTGCAATCGACTACTATTCTGTCATATTAATTGAAATGACTCCTTGATGGACCCCTACAGTAATGGACACACAGACTAGTGTTGATGTCTCCGATACAAATACGAAGGACAGGACCATATGTCGACATAGCCGCTTCTATAAATGAGTGTAAACATACATAATCGGCGGCAAATGGGAAAGCTAATATCTCGTGAATCCATCCTTGAGGATACACTGTGAAAGTTACAGCAGGAACAAAACATAGCGACGGATAATCCCTTGCGCAAAACTCGCTATCATAACTTTATTTTGAATCTAATTACGTGCTCTCATGATAATTTATGATAGGTTTATGCAGGCTGGGATGTTCGTTAATCGGCAACAGCTTGAATACATACAAAACCTTTACTGGAGATGGCAAGATTTGTTTTAGAGCATTGGATTACCGCTGATTAGAAAAAGACTTAGCTAGCACAATCGTTGGCATTACCTATATGTATGGTGCGAGACTATGTATGCGCGCATGTGCGTGTATGTGTATGCATGTTGGTGCAGCACATGTGTATGGGCGTATGTGTGTGCACGTGAATGTGTGTGCCCGCGTGTGTGGTTGTGCAATTTAAGATATACGCTACTTCTTTTCGGGATGCCATTCAATTCAATGATGGTGCCTTACATTTCTCAGGTCAGCATCAGGGTCAGTGTTTAACTATACAAAGGACCATATATTCATGTTGTTTACTGTCCGAAATGGGATACCTAGAGAATTTTATAGACTTGCTGGGGTATGGAAAAGTATACCCCTCTCAACTTAAAGCTATCTCACTAGCAGGTGGTCCTTGCCAATAATGTTGTGTTTTGTGTCTATTGCATGCACCTTCCACTGTGTTTTTACCTCTCGGCCTCAATTTGTATCTAAAATTATAATATTAACATGGCCCCCAACATGCTTCACATCCACTTTGTCTGGTCATGTTGTCTATCATTTCCTCAAATACTAAATCCACATCCCTGACTCTGTGGTTTAGCAGCACACACAACATTCGTAGTCTGGTTCACCTTCAATTTTAATCAAAATTACCTCATCAATTTTCGAGTAGCAATGCAGATGTCTTAATTAAATAAATGCAGATCGGGTTGCATCAGCTAAAAGAAATCTTAACACCTTGGCTTAAATATTACAAATCTGGCATAAGCTTACATCATTTCCTGATCCGAAACGAGACGGTACACTGAGATGAAATTGCTTCCAGGATTCAATCACACCCTAACACACCTCACATACCATCTTGAGTGTGTGTGTGTGTGTGTGTGTGTGTGTGTGTGTGCGCGTGTGCGTGAATGTATGCGTGCCTGGATGCGTGCGTGTGCGCACGTGCATGCGTGTGTGCGTTCATGCACGTGTGCGTGCGTGTGTATGTGTATGTTTTCTGTGTTATGGACTGATGGACAACCACCTGCAATTACACAAATACAATTATTTTGAATTCCTTATGTATATAAAGCCTACTTTCGCTGACTTTGTTCAGTACTATTTTCTCAATATCTGATACATTACAATGAAGTCAAGAATTAGCATCCACGAAAAGCCCGTCACGAGACACTCACTGTGAGCAAGTCGGCCGTTTCAAAGTCGTTGAAAGCTCTACATATTCCTTTACGGAAATATATTTGTCAATTTGTGCCGATTTTCGATCACAGTCTAATTATTAGCAATCAAGTGGACACTAGAAATCGAGGCGAATGTATTCCCTGATCAGAATTAGCACGTGTGTTTCTATCTTTAGATACTACGCATTTCAAGATCCTGGCGGTCCCTAACTCAATTTTACAACTAAAACAGTATATTATTCTCCATGAAATAAAACCAACATCCGTTAAGTTTCATATCGTTTCATTACACCTAGATACGCAATTTAAATATCTCAAAGTATACAATGTTAGCAGTTTTATTCTCAAGGAATTTGGTTTGAATATATACCTTTAATCTTTGCCACTCAGATGTCAATATTCTTTCATTCACTATGGCAATAGCAATGAAACGGGTATACATTGCTCAACACATTTGGTGGACGATGTTTCTGTCTACCAAGTTTGTTGGACAAAATAACACCAGCACAGCTTTTAATTTAATTAAAATATTACACATTTTAACATCAGTGCTGTAAGGGTTAACGAGGCCCGTTTGGTGTGCAAGGATATCTTGGAAGTTGAAGTACTGCAAAATCAGGATAAAGTCAAGATATAGGGTACGCAGCTTTGCCATAATGCATAGTATCTCATGATATCAGTGGGAGTTGAGAAAACGGAAGCATTCGATCTTTCGCTTAAGCATCTGACATCATGATCACATACATCATGTTTTACCTGCCGTCACAATCAAAATTACTTTTCTTCGTAAACAAAATAGAAACTTCCGTCACAAAGGTGTATGAATAGTATTCTCTTAATCCATCCTTTGTAAACACAACTGTGCAGTGGTCTTCTACATGACTATTTGAAAGGCCTATAGAAGAGTATTTTTTTTAATTTAACAATAGAATGATGGACTCGGTAACCGAGTCGAGTGGTAAGTTTTCAAAGATACCCTTCTCTCTGACTGGAGATAGACAATGGCTAAGTAAACACTTTATTTGTCTTTATCATTACCCCTTTCAGGTTCAAGCCGGCGAAAGCAAATTCATTTGTAAATTTACAAAAATAGTCTTCGAAAATTTAAATATCGTGAGGAATATTGACCATCAATATGTTTAGACATATCAAGTAGTATTTGTTAGCGCTGTGGGTGCTGTTGACTCAATAGGGGTTAAGAACGTATACACTAATAAACATTATGTTGGATTTAAAAAAATTAAAATTAGTCAAAGTTGTTTTAAAATCAGCAAAGATTCAGCTGTATATTATTCAACTTGACATTTAGATTCTGCGGTTTCAGGTCTGTCACAAATATATACAAATAGTTTTCTTTGAAGCGTGTACACGTTATTAAACATTCCATTGAATTTTTGAAAATGAAAATTAATCAACTTTGTTTTAAAATCTGCGATGGTTTACCTGTATAATATTTACGTTGTAATTTTGATTTTACGGTTTCAGATTTCAGAAAATGTGCTTTTAAACATTTGCCAAAATAGTGTTAACTAATATAAGTAACAGTTTGAGCGGTGTGAAACGCTGTTGACACGAGATGTGTTATGTTAACCGCATTTGGACCATATTGTCAGCAAAATTACACTTAGCAATACAGCAAAACAGAAATATACTATCATGCCGTCCCGATTAAGTTCTGTAGAACAATTCCATCTTCATCACATTAAATGTCATCGTTCTTCCGTGTGTTAATCATGTCACGTTCAGGGTTGCTGCACACAAGAGAGTGGCTACAGGTGATGAATTCAGAAAACAATAACTAATGTTCGTCTTAGACGATCCAAGATAGATTTCCCATGGCTTGGGGAATCTTCAATATAATATGGATATATATATTTTATGTGATGTAATTCCCTCCTGAACGGGGTTTGTGAGATGCTGGTCAAGGAAGCAGAGACTCTGTGACGAGTCGCCGATCTTGGCCTAGATGCAACATGCTGAGAAATTATCAAAGTCACGCAATCGGCTACACTAATGAGGGAGTGGAGTTGAGCAATTTCTCTTTCCTTTAGCTCGTGGTTTTCTTAGCCAGGAAATTCGTCACAGTGTCAGCTTTCACGCAGTAGTAAAATGGTGTCTGATCTTGAATGTAGTGAGAGAAACTGAACACACGCTGTAATCATTGTGAATGGGTCAATTACACCAAAGTCTTTAGTTAGAGAGTAACGTTTGGAAGAGAGCAATAGTTGATCGCAGAAGATTGAGACTTATAATGTAGGAAGGCGTCTTATAATAGAAGGAGCAGTTCTGTCACTCATGTATCTGGCATCAAACTCAAATGTGGCACGTGTTAGCTAGTCAGTGTTAGCTGACATCACGCGTGGCAATCATAATGAGATAGCTATGTTACAAATATGCAAATGTTCATTACAAGACCGTATACATTTTATGTTGTTCTGGAATTTACAATTTAATAAACATACCGTTGAAAATGTTGAAAGTATGTTGACTGGGGGTTGTTACTGTCAAACATTCACTAGTCAAATTAGTTTTAAAATAGTGAACATCTTACCTATGGTTATCTACAATTGAGATTCTGCGAATTCAGGTTTCAACGTGTCAAATCGATCCCAAAACACATACAAATAAGGATGGTTATAGATAGAAAACGACTGGCATGGCGAGAAATAAACCCTTTAATCGAGGTGGGTTTATGATTGCATTCGAAAAAAATAGTTCATGTTAAATGGATAGTATCCGCTTACATTATCAGAACCACAATATACCGCTTGTTATTGATGAGGATGATGATAATGTGTCTCCTGCTGGTGGCTCGAGCACGCGCACACACGCACGCACGCACGCACGCACGCACGCACGCACGCACGCACGCACGCACACGTCCTGTTCATCCTCTCTCATTTAGTATTGCTGTCTGACTATCATGCGTATCGAGTATTTACGATTACGCGAAGGCTACTGTATCGTTCTGGTGGGGCCAATTTATGGGCTTGTGTAAGACCCCAGCTGTCGGATTAGGAATATGGTCCTTAATCGTGGTAATACTGACATGTGATAAAAGCATTGTAACGTGCTTTAGAAATAATATTTATCTTGGCATAAATATCAGGATGACAAATACACTGTACATTTCATACAAAATATGTCCGTCCTGAGATGTATTGGCCGTAATGGGCAAATGGTAATATCTATGGACATAGCTCAAAGCACGTGTTTCATATTACAGTGGATGAACCAAAATAAAATTTAATTTGCAGCTGCCGATTGTGTGGTTGCTACCTGCAAAATCGGGCTGATATGGCACTCAAGTAGCTGTCTTCATAATCAAATACAGCCACACGTTATCCATTCTCGCAACACCATCGGACAGTACTAATTACGTCGTAATTCGTCGTACGGTACCTCTGGTTGTTTTCTCCCAGAAAAGCCCGCGCGCAGTCACAGAAAGTAGTTTTTACTCAGCCAATGAAAATGCGCGTTACGGGTTTCGGCAGATGTTGACAGTCATCTATCGCTAACGTAAACGCCATGTGTAAACCGTGTAGGCTATCGTCGCTCCAAAAATGTCCGCGAATTTTAAATGCTTTTTCTTCGTCTAATTAACGTTGATCACAATGTACCGACATATATGTTGGAAGATCGTATGGCTCCTGTTCTACTACGCATTCGTTTATGTAATCCCGATTGAACAATCCCTTAAGACTGCACGACACGTCTTTAGTATTTGGTAACTAGTTTGACTTGAACTGTGTGGGTTAATTATAGGTAGCAAAACACATTCCAGTCAAATTAGTTCCAAATTATTCAACATAATATACTAGAGCTCATACATCATAAATGATTTGTTGTTGCATCTGGTATGTAGTGGTGAGATTGTTAAAATTAGTTATTTTTATTAAAAACATTGGATTGTGTAACGCTTAATATTATCAAACAATCATCATATCGAAACACCCATATATATGAATGGAGATTACTTCTTTAACCATTGAAACACACAGTGACAACTATATTTGTCTAGTTTCGGACATGGTTGAATGTTTCGGGGTAGGCCAACTGGAAGCTGCAGTTGTAATAAATAGCACCCCATACCACCTTTCAAACTGTCTCAACGTGGTCCTGGAAATGTCCATTTGCAGACCAAGAGAAGCCAAATTTTGAAAATTTACCACTAGAATCATTTCGGTAAATGTTCAAAGATAGTCTTCCTTTTGTCTACAAATGGACAGTTTCTTTGAGAAAATTGAAATTTTCTTGAACAAATTTAAGGGTTAAGGTGTTAAAACAGTCAACAACATGTTGCCTACACCAGAAGGGGGATGAGATTGATCCTTTAACACCTGAAAGCCCAAAGCATATCATGAGCTTTATCTAATAAATGTGATCTGCAGAAATTCAGCAGAAAGACAACACAGGGTGCATGGTCAGGTGTGTAGACTGACTAAGCCTAAATTTAACCACAGAGACACTGAAAAGCCAGAGTGCTAATTATATGTCTAGTTAAATACTAGCCATACTAATTGTTATTGTAGCAATCTATACTTCCTGCACCTGCATTATTGTCGTTTATGTATTCCTTCAAAGTAGCCAGTGCAGCTTTCCGGGCTAGTGTTACTCCATATAAATGTGTGTCTATTCTCCAACACCCAATTATATATAGTGTTAGCTATACTACCAATTATATTTAGTGTCAACTATATATTTAGGCTCTGACATGTTTCAATATTTTGGAGCTAGTTTGACTGGAAGCTGTTGTTGTCATGGACAGCCCCACTTCAAACTGTCTTAAAACATTCAACAAAATGCTCCCTAAACCATGGGGGAATGATATTGAACCTTTAACCCTTGAAATCACAAAGTGTCAACTTAATGTCAAACTTCTGACAAGGTGAATGTTTTTAGGTTAGTTTACACTGGAATCTGTTGTTGTTCTTGGCCTATACATGGATGTTCACTAAACACAAACTCTTGACCATTAAAGATTAAAAAGGGTAACAGTTGTGTATGTTGACTGTTGAGCCAGATATGTGTGCTAGTTGATCTGAATCTTGATTAAAGGTGACTCTTTATGTGATATGTAATATAATATATAAATAAAGTTGAGTTTCTGTTTATTAACCTTTTAATGGCCAAGCCGGCCAAAACCAGCTACTACAGGCGTGTCAATGCCAATTTGCAGGCCAAAATAAGAATATGTTTTTAGGAAATTTACCCCTGGAATGACTGGGTCGATAACCGAAATCAGTGATTACAGTGGTTAATTCCCACAAGTAGCCTCAGAATCTGGCCTTGCAAACGGACTTCAATAAGCAGATTTCAATTTTCTTGAAAAGTCCTGACCATTTAGGGTTAAGAATGTAATATTGTTTATATTTCAGCCAATAAACAAGCTATATGAAAAATACATCATACCCCACAGATAGCATACATGGATATTTATCACTCATCATCTCATTTGACTGGCTGTTTTTTTCCACAACACAATCATGTTAGCAATAGCTGTGTGCTTTTCAGCCTGGATTTTCAGTACTGTGTGTGTTCTGGATGCTAGCCAGTTGAATTTGTTTAATTAACCCTTTAATGGTAAAGATTTGTTAAGAAAATTGTCAATTTTACTTATTGAATGTCCATTTGCAGGCTAAGAATTGAAAATGTATCCCTGGAATGCGTGGCTCGGTTCTTGAGCCAGGCATTCCAGTGATAAATTCTTCAAAATATTTTCAATACCATCGCAGAGGGTGTTTTTTGCCGCCGTCTTGACCATTAAAGGACTCTGTTAGTTGATGATTTTTCACAGTGAACATGTCAATCATATAGGATTTGGACCTGTTGAATAGGAGTTTGACATTATTGGTCAGTGGTCATCATTTCATAACCAAGTTTTTTTCATTTTTGGCCTAAATTTTTTCATTCTTTGCCTAAAATGTTCATGTTTCCTGTTAAAATGTTCATATTTGGAACATAGATATCAATTCTTCATATAGAAATGTTTGAATTTCCAGCATAAATTCTCATACTTTTGCATTTTGCATCCATATTTGTGGTTACTGAACAACGCAGTTGCTTTTTAGTCTAGATTGTCTTATTTCCCGTCAAAAATTTTGTCTGTTTCTTAACATTTCCAGCTAAAATTGTCATATTACTACTCATTTGAAATTCTTTTTACCATTTCGAACCCAGATATATGGATATTAATTATCAACAGTTATATATTTCTGGGTAAACACTTGCTTATAATCCCAAATTCACAGATTTCAGTAACACATCTTTGAATTGTCACACATACATGTATTCTTGCACTATAGGTCCAAATGTTCTTGTTTCCTGTCAAGGCTTGTGCAATAAGAATCCAAAATGTCCATGTTTCTGACCAGAGTTTTCAGATTTCCAACTTAAATTTTAAACACTAGCCTATATTTAGCAAAATATTAATATTTCCATTGGAAAATATAAGATTTTGAGCCCATATATGCATATTAGCTGTCAAAATGTATATATTTCTGGGTAAACATTTTCTCTTAAACACAAAGTCACATATTTCAGTACCACATCTTTGAATTTTCACACATATTCTTGCATTTTAGGTCCACATCTACTGGTTTCCTGTAACATTTTATACACTGGTTAATATTTTATGAAAAGTTCCATTAAAAATTTAGAATTTTTAACCCAGATATATGCATATTAACTGTCAAAATGTATATATATCTCTGTAAACCTTTGCTTTTAACACAAAATTCACAAATCTCAGTACAAAATGTGTGTTGCATTTCAACATCAATTTCTGCATTATGTACAATTTGCCATGATTCATGCCAGAATGTGTATTTTCAACCTAATTTTAAATGTTTCTTATTCAAACACTGATATCACAGGCCTATTATTCTAATTGGACTGGTACACTGAAATTGTAGACTGACATCTGAGGCCATTCTTAAATTAGTGTCTGTGTGTATTAATTATATAACATAATATAATTTGGATATATAAGCATTGGATAACATTTATGAATTGGAAAACAATTGTAGAAAACGTTTATGAGCTTAATTACGTCTTTCAAAAATGTATGCAAAATTCATGATTGAATACCTATTTTGCTGAATATTTTGAAATGAAATTGTTATGGTTTCATTCAGCAATGTGTTCAAGGGGGAAAGGCAACTTAATTGAATGCAGATACAGAGCCTATACAATTTCCATTAGATCACAAAAAGTGTGTCAATCCAGAAAAATCATGAGGTTCCCATGGGGTGGGGGCATGCTACCTTAATGGGAATTGGGTCGGTGGGGGGGGGGGCCGGAGCGATGCCCCGCCCCCACCACCTTTGATACAATCCTGGTATATAGTGCTGCCTTAGCATCCAAGCAAATAATGTACTTGACAAATTCTGCAACTTTCCTGTGTTAGGCCAGACCAATTTAATGTTTTGTTTGCCTGCAAATCGACATTTCTCAAGACCGGCTTGACCATTAAAGGGTTAACACAACTACAGAGAACACAGAGTTACAGAAAATTCTGAGGAATTCCGAGTGTTTATGACTTGTTTGCCAAAAATTGTTAGGTGGAAAGAATGTTAAAAATAATACCTTAACATTCCATCTTTATCTAGGGAAAAACTAAGTTAGGATGGTTTGTAAAACAACAAATTAAATTGGTGGTTCTTGCATTGAAATGGAAAATGTCAAATGCATGGATTCCTGAATAGTACACTAATAGTGTGGCAAATACTGATGATATCCACATTCAGTTCAGTTTATATCACATTTGAGAATGGGTGTACTAGCCTACACACATATTGTCGGAATATTCATCAACACGGAATGGCCTCCTGATATATATTATTAACATATTTTTGCTCAATATATTTATTTAATCTTATAATTAATTAATTATAGCATTTAAAATTAACTCCACCCGGCAGGTGGCACAGTGGCCATTATTTGTTCTTCATCCTCCCAATGTACTTCACCAGCCCCATGCAGCCACTGTAACACCCAGGATATGATTGCGAAAATGGCAGGCGAAGGGTTACCTCTTGATATATTGTGCTAGGTAATTTAGACATTTGACTTTTTATCCAAAGTTGTGCTTAGATTTATAAATATGCCATCAACCCACACACTTTCCAACAATTCCATAGATATGTTATAGATTTCAATGGCCTTCCTGGGGATTATGACCTCACACAAGACAGTCAAATTGGAGAGAGCCCCTGACCCCACCACACCCCACCTCCATACACAAAATAAAGGAGAGTGGGGGCATTAACTATGCTATCATTTATCATAATAAACTGTGGGATAACCAGCCCCTATACTATAACTACTTAGCTGGCCATAAAAATCCCATACTTTATTACTGAATTGAAATGTGAAATTAGGAATCTGTCATTACAGGCGTTAATCTTCTCACAGAAATGGAATATGATTGCTTGCTTGCTTGCTTGATTGCTTGATTGATTGATTGATTGATTGATTAACATATGTATTCAATAAAATGTGGTCATAAAATCCAGATTTTAAATTATTATTATTATTATTAGGCAGACTAAATTTAATGTACTGTGAGAAGCAACTTTTCACAATCTGTCTAATTTTCTGACGCACGCACGCACGCACGCACGCACGCACGCACGCACGCACGCACGCACACACGCACACACACACGCACGCACACACACCTTTAATACAAAACAGGGAGCAGATCGACTAGCCGCGCCATTGATTACATCCGATCATCAAGCGCTTACCACTGGTATCTAAGGCATTTTATATTATTGCCCGAAAACAGTGTTATATTATATGTATACTACCTAAAATATACTAGCATCTCACAAATTGTTCTCAAATATTGCCTCCTGTGATTGTCGCTAGGCCTACACATCCATCTCTCGTTTATTTACACGGATACACGAGGCGTGGCTTCGTGCCAAGATGTCGGTCATGTCGCCGAAATGTAGATAGAACTACGATTTTGATTGGATCGCTCAATTTAGTAACGACGCGCTTTGATTGGCTGAACACGTTGCACAGCAAACATGCGCCCCGTGATTTTGGCTGGTTATGCGGCAGAGGGTCTGTCTGGAGTTACGACGTCACAGAGGATTAACCCTCTGCCGGCAGGAAAATGCACGTTTTCCAACGTCATAATTAAAATAGACAGCTTCAACATTATTTTGCAAAAATAGCACGACAACATGTAACCCGGTATTTGCATTATGTACAGTTTTGTCTTTAAAAATTCAGCCTAAAATAGATCTATTATCTAGTTCAGTGCGCATTCCCTGAACTCATTCTGGACTACAACAAGCGACTTTAACATTAACACAATTTAATATTAGTAAAAAGTGATGTCACTGAAGAAAACGTAAGACCCTTTTTCGTTTATCCCATCTTGACATGCCGCAATAACCGTGCCATGTTCAACAGCCCTCCGCCAGGATATTATGCATTTAGAAATGATTTAGTTTCACATTGATCATAGCAATGCACACGCCTAAGCAAATAATATATTACCGTCCATAGTTGTCATTGTATTGAATGCCATTTGATTAGAGCGTATGTATCCTTGCTGCGCCACCAGCAGTCGGATCAATCGATAGATCGAGCAAGGCAGTTTGACGAGAAGCTAAACACAAATATTGTGACCCTGAATTATGTCGCATATCATAATTATGAGCATTTACAACAAATAACATAGAAACTGTATATCCAGCTGGCTGGGAAACATGCCCATACAATTTCCATTGAATTCACGCACATTAGCATGGCATGCCTCGGAGGTCCTGGCATTGCAATTCCGAGTTCTATGTTTTGAAATCATGTTAATTGCTCTTCTCACAATGATGGAATTCAAAGATCTCGGAACGAAATTTAATCTCAGTAAACAATATTATACAGTTAATGGAAACAGGACAAACGATTACAAATCTCTATTCCTCCTCGCTTCCCTTGAATCCATCAACCAAGAGCGCATATAATTACGACTGACAGCATTATCCTCCGAATGTAACCAACTCCATATTGAATAATCCGGACCACTAAATCATTGTCATCCAGTGCATTTGAAGAGGGTTATTATGTACAGATCTGTGTACCAGTCCCCTATGAATATCCTAATCTCTATAGTGATTAACCACGACCCCTGCACCATTGCACCACTACAATAGACCTTTCCCACATTAGCGTATTTTGGGAAAATACCTTCCCAGAATGCATCGCGCATACCACTTCCGACCGGTAACCGCGATAGCCGACGCGCAAACAGCGTTACTTTACTATGGGAATGAGAGGCATTGCACTTTAGGCAGTGCATATGAAAAACTATGTTCATAATATTTTTGAAGTCATACATCATTCGAAAGCTAAGCCGATTTTCTACACATTTCTGTATTAGTTTTTATAGTTTTAGAAAATGTAATACAGTTGATTCCAATTTTAAAATATCCCCTATTGTCCACTGGATTTAATGAATCTAAGTCGGCGTGCGTGCGTGCGTGCGTGCGTGCGTGCGTGCGTGCGGGCGGGCGGGCGGGCGGGCGGGCGGGCGGGCGGGCGGGCGGGCGGGCGGGCGGGCGGGCGGACGGGCGGGCGGGCGGGTGGGCGGGCGCGTGTGTGTGGGTGCCTGTCGCGGGAATACTTACTTCTGATTTGTAAATTAAGCATGACCTATTGCATGCATTTGATATTAGTTATGTGAATGTGCATGAGCGGAGATAAGTGAAGATAGCGCTAGTGATAACAGCGATTTCGATGTTAGCAAGGAGAGTAATCATGTTCGAAGCAATGCAATTCACCTTTCCAGAGTATTCTTCCATCAGCTGACCACGTATTACGTCATAATCAGCTCAGCCCGTGTATTATGACGTCGCAAGCATTACATCACACAGGGTTCCATATAGACCGTCATCAAATCTCAAATAGTCTGACACGTTGTATGAATTGCATGTCTTTGGAATTTTTTGCTATTTAATAAACATGCTGTTGAATATTTTGAAACCAATTTGACTGGGTGCTGTTGCTGCCCTAGGTGATGCGCTTTGTCGATAACTGAAAGAGATACATTTTAAGTTCTTGATTTACACGCTCTGTAAGCATGCGCTCTCTCGCATGTTAATATAGATGCAAAACACACTGGCGTGAGATAATATTATCTTTATTAACATGCGAGAGAGCGCATGCTTACAGAGCGTGTAAATCAAGAACTTAAAATGTATCTCTTTCAGTTATCGACAAAGCGCATTTTTTACAGTAAGCCACCTGTATTTAAGGACCACGTCTGCATAGTATCGAAATGCATGTACTTGTGCAAGGCGATCGCAAGGACATGGTTTATTTTGCTATATTTAGTTGAATATATCATACCTTATGTCACTCGATTACCTTTCGCTAAAGGGCGATGTACACAAGAGATATCTGCTTTACAAGCATGTAAACGCATATCACACACGTACAAGATAATCGCTGTGAGGGCATCTATGATACAGAGGACTGGAGAGGTTCAGTACACGCAGACAGACACACACACAAGAACGCGCAACTGACCACACGATTCATAAACAGACATATATGGTACCGGTGGTTGTTCTTATGGTGGTTCTTATGGGGATTTAGCTCGCCACAGTCTCAACCCGTGTACCGACCAGGATCTTCCTTCTAGCGGAGATGGGTGGAATGGATGACACAATGCTCTATTCTATTAATGCTGACTCGGTTAGTGAACTTTCCTAATCCTATAGTTTACACATATACTTCCAAATTCTAGTCACCTGTCTCTTACCTATTCCAAACCTATTCTACTTAACTACAATCGATTCCTAAGAGATATGTATTATAATAAAATAGAATAAAGTTAACCTTAAGTACGTCTCTGTAACTGACCAGTCAGCTAACTACATAGCTGACAATCTCAATACTCACTACCTGTCACTAGCGGTCAGAGACCGCTGTGGAAGTCCGCCCGAGTCCATAACCGTAACTCTCACTGTCTGACTTCAACTCTAGGTCCTGTCGGCAAGATTCGTCCACTCTTAAATATGTTGTTGTCGTTATGTCAACAAATGTGTGTGTATTCAGTGATGGCGGGCATGTATGCGCGTGAATGTGTCCTATGAGTATAATTAACTAATTTGAATAATACTAATTAACGTATATAATACAATCGTAAAGCAGCATATTAAAACATGGTTACATTGATTTGCAAGAGTTATACTCTGCCCGTGTCCATTCCAACTAATAAATGAGTGTTCCATGTAGGGCGTGTCGATTAATAGTCTATGCATATATGTGTCCATTTATTGCTGTAAGGCTCGTGGTCTGCCCGTTCTATGTTGTCACGTGTTACTGGGCGTGTCCGTCATTCAGCGTATTTCGGAGTTGTGTCGTCGCATGTGCGTGACTGGGTGTGTCTATTGCCAAGCGTGATGCCGATGCGTCCGTATGTGCGTGTGTCTCTATGCCCCTCCATATGTGTTGGTGTGTCCATGTGGCTATATCCCTGTACCATATTGAATATGATACGGAGTACGGGAGAGGTTCAGCACACGCAGAAAGACGCACACAAGAAGACGCAACTGACCATACAATTCATAAACAGACATACAACATGCGCACCAGAACACAGCATATACACAGCATACTCCAGGACAGAAATGGATATACACACACGCCCATAAAGGAGAATACAGAAGATCCCAGGCACGCACGCACAGGACATACATGAATACATGAACAAGCCACGCCGACAGATAAACGCACAAGTGAACTAACATGCATCGACAGTGACACACACCGCCATTGAATTACACACACGACTACGGATTATATACACTATAGGTGTATACGAAAGAGGATTGCCGGTTATATTGTGTCCATGCTTTAATGTTATACTTAATCTATACATATGTACAGTGCATACAAAATGTGTTGTCATGGACCAGATGAAACTGTTTGTCACCAAGGTTCGTGACTATGGACTGACGTCACATGGTTCGAATAGAACATGGGACGGCAGTCAGTTGGAGTTTGGCGTTGGCCACGGTCACTTGTTGTTTTGGATAGTTGGTCCCACTCCACGACTTGCATATCAAACTGTGGATTGTGGCTAACTGTGCAAACGAGCCAGGGACAGTGTTACAGCGTATACAGATGGTCAAACGGTCAACATAGCAAATACAAATGTGAATGTAATGTATGTTCTCAGCTTACTTATGGAAATGCACTAAATACTCATAGCAAAAAGCTGAAATATCGGGATGATCTGGCAAGCAGAGCACAAGATAAATTAGCTAAGGGGCAGGTCGCACGGACTGATATAGAGTTATTAATGCACATACATAAAGAACTTAACAGCCTCGCCAGAACAATGGGCAAACCCCAGACAAACCCTGCAGTAGGAGATGTTCTGAAGAAGCGACTACAATCAATGAGTTAGATTCATCTTGAAGGAAATCTCCCCATTCCCAAAGCAAACCATCTCTCCTTGATCAATACTATTGCTGGATGATAGATAATATTTTGGAGAATAACTTAATTACATGGCACTGCTAATGAAAATCATGGTATCCAGTAATAAAAGGTGATATGTATCACATAGTGTATCATATTCAAGTAATATGTTTACTAGATCTGATAATTATCGAGTGCTGTCTATGTAATGTTCAAAGGAATACCCAACTTTTCATCCATTTTAAAAAAACCCAACCAATATGGTAATGTAATTGATTAAAATGATTCTGCTGTGCATTCTTTTATTTTACAGGACAGGCAGCAAGCAAGAGACGATCGAAACACGAGGCGAGGATAGTATGTATATAATGTAATGAATAAGCCATGATAAAGGTGAGTATATTGTATCAAAGTGACTATTAATGAGTCCATTATATGGTCTAAAAGTGAAATCGTTAAAGTATGCGATGTAACCATGTCTGTATCTTGGTTCATGCAGGAAATATGCATGGATTTGGTATGCAAGCAAAGATTACTTGCATAATGGCCTGGTATCTAGGATGGCAGTATTGGGTGCACACAATACTACCTCCGCTGATTCCGCCTTTTGTTTGCATTTGGAAACATCTTTTGGGAAATAGTATTCAGGAAAGATGTTCCTAGAAACTTGAAAAAGGTACCTTTTAATGTATTTGTCTATTATTGTTACCAACTTGAATCCTATATCAGGTTCTTGCCTGGGGACACGATCATCTGACAGATTCATTCTCTCATAAAACGTTTAAAATGGGACGATGGATGGGTAATAAAATGTGAATGAATAATAAACTATGAATAAATACTAAAGTATAAAGGAGTAATAAAGTATGAATTAGTAATAATGAATGAGTGCATAATCAAGGATGCACGAGTAATGAAGTTTGATGGGAAGTGGAGATATTATTAGCTAGTATCCTAGAAAATCTATAGGTGTATACGAAAGAGGATTGCCGGTTATATTGTGTCCATGCTTTAATGTTATACTTAATCTATACATATGTACAGTGCATACAAAATGTGTTGTCATGGACCAGATGAAACTGTTTGTTACCAAGGTTCGTGACTATGGACTGACGTCACATGGTTCGAATAGAACATGGGAAGGCAGTCAGTTGGAGTGTGGCGTTGGGCACAGTCACTTGTTGTCTTGGATATTTGGTCCCACTCCACGACTTGAATATAAACTGTGGATTGTGGCTAACTGTGCGAACGAGCCAGGGACAGTGTCACAGCGTAAGTTCTATATTAATAAAGTATTACCGTAACTATAGAGACGCGTATGTGTTATCTCACCAGCCGGATGAAAGATCCTGCGGTACAGGCAAACGAATGGTATTAGACATGCATACTTTAACCTCTATCAAAATATAATTTTACAACTTTGTGTGAGCTGCCATTTAAAAAAAAAACATGTGACATACATCTGCATTGTCATTGATAGTTTAGCTAAGCTATATGCTTTACTCAGTAATTTCTCTGGAAGAGTGACTCACGGTCATTTCGTGTTAAGAATTCAGTCACAGTCATAGCACAAATGAGCTATCAACTTAGCAATCCGTCATTTAGTGCCTGTTTGCTAAGCCGATTGCTCTTAAGCGCGGCCTGCCTTAGACGCGTGTGTTCACTCTCACAGATATACATAAATCCTATTTGTAAATCAAATGGCATGTGTTACTTGTATTTGCTGTTAATTACACACTCATGAACGCCATTTCAACCTACGAGTGTGCCAGCTACTAACATGTGACGTATTTGATAATGACAAGTTTGATCATTGAATAGATAGATGATCAATACTGGATAGTCTCTCCAAAGTGTCTAAATATATCTCTAAGCTGAACAATCTAAATAAGCATAAACTTGGTTAGTGTAAGCTCCCATTCTCCTCTTCCGTATTCGAGATGATACAATCCGCGTGCACTGCTTATATTGAAAAGAGCTTACACGCAAGCTACACGTGCATGCACATCGTATCTCAATCACCCTTCTAAGAATACAAGAATATGGAATAGCAACATTGTCTATATATCCCACATGCAGAATGCAGCCATCACTCTCAAGAATATCCGACCTTCCAAGAGGCTACAGTGTCATTGTTCACGGTTGAACAATTATGGCACATATCTTCAATCGCTAAAATACGACTGACTGAGTTTCCTTTCATGATATATATCGGAGTATGTATTGATCATACTGGCGTGTATCTGCCAAGTATGTGTTCTTTAGAAGTGTTCTTAGCCTGATATCCCATGGAATGGACATCCTCACTAAGAAGTTGCACGAATGAAGTACTTGGGACAGAAATGTCATCGATCAAGAGAAGCCAACTGTTCGTCTGGCTCTATGTATGCCGATGCACAGCAGGCACATCACAGGCGCCTCATTCATCGGTTTATCTATCAAATTATGCCCAGCGAATTCAACACCCAGGCTGCCATCGCATCATGTACTAAATCAGCCTTATTTTCGGCGTCCATCTTCATCGGAAAATAATAACATGGACATCGTAACGAGACGTGTTGGCCGTTACGTGTGACAGAGGCGAGCGTATGGGATAGGTGTATCTTAAATCTAATCTATAATAGTGTGTACGCGATGATCGTGGATTAATTTACGGCTACCGGTTATGTGTAGTTTTCAGTTCTCTTCAATGACGTCGAGTGAGCTCAGACTAACCCATTCAAGTGTTTCCTTACAAATTCCTATTTTAAACTAATCATACTAATAAGATGTTACATATCATTGATCTAATTTGATTTGATGTTGCTGCTGTAAGGAATTTCCCATGCTCCCAGGCAAGACATCGTTTTGAGGTATCGTTCCGAAAGTAGTTTAGGTGATTATCGCAATGGTCCAGCAGTAGGTGTGTGCGTGCGTGCGTGCGTGTTTGTGTGTGTGCGTGCGTGCGTGCGTGCGTGCGTGCGTGCGTGCGTGCGTGCGTGCGTGCGTGCGTGCGTGCGTGCGTGCGTGCGTGCGTGCGTGCGTGCGTGCGTGCGTGCGTGCGTGCGTGCGTGTGCATGCGTGTGAGTATGAGTGTGTGCGTGCGTGCGTGCGTGCGTGTGTGTGTGTGTGTGTGTGTGTGTGTGCGTGTGTGTGAGTTTTGGCGATGTGTTGTAAAACAACTAGATGGATGCCCATATGTAGCGTATCTCCTAACAAGGCTATGGGCGGAAATTAAAGTGTGGATGTAAATATAGTGGCGAAGTGCGTGTCTTATACTTAATTACCCATTTTGGCCGTTTTTATCTCAGCAATGTATTCTGTTTAGCAGCACCTGTCATGGATAACTTTTACAAGTTAGCATTTACAGGAGTCAACTCATTCAGCTAGCATACTAATAATCTCTAAATATTTTAATTCAGATAACTAGTGTCTAGCCATTTATATTTATTTGTAAAGAAACAATCTATACAGTATTGCATCGTCCAAACTAACTATTATCTGTAGCAAGAAATACATATTACAACGATTACATTTACATTTTGTTTCAGAACACACACTTTTCAAAGGCATCACGTGTAGTCTTCCACACTAACATACAAGCATGATAGGCATGCATGATATGATATCTGACAGCAATCATCATTTCATAATTTACCAGGGTATGATTTTTTGCCCTTGACGTGTCCAAGCTCGAAAATACTCTTTGGCACAACCTTGGCAAGACATAATGCGACAATGTGTAAGCTGCAGATTAACGAGCTATACTGCTAGTTCAGCAAACTATGGTAGTAATACAATTGCAGCCATGACACACTCAGCGGAAACCCCACACCCCATTCAATTTCCAGTCAAGTCCCAGTCATATTAGACCACTCGCTTTCCTGTTGCCGGCATCCTTCTTCATTTGGAGTCATATTAGACACAAGGAACATCGTATTTTTTTAATAAGATGTAAATGAGGAGAACTGGAACACCTTAAATAAGAGAGTGGAGAAGAAGGTGGACATATAGAGGAGTCCATTTCATTTAACAACATGCATAAAAAGCCAATGGTTTAGACATGGCGATCCGAAAAAAACACGGGATGAACAAGTTCTCGTCATAGAAAGATTAATGGGAGGAGGTGAATAAAGCTGCTAGAATATGTTCCTCAAACTGAATATGAATAGTCTGAATGATGTGTTGACGTCATCCTGCTGATGAGACAGCCTGACAGTTCAGCATATTTGAGGGCGTATTCAATAGATGATCTTGGAGGCGAAGACTGGATAATGTTGGGTACTGCCTCACTACTACGACAATAATGGTCCGCGTTGGCCCAGTAGTGGTCCAGTACCAGCCCGGAAAGTTACATTATCAGGGATTTGGCTGAACAGCCTTATTGACAATTCCTAGTTTGAGCCTTACATAGACATGTGTTCTGGTTAACAGACTACAATAAAAGAGCGAATAAATAGGGGAAATTCGCAGGAGAATCGCATAGTAGAAATGTGGCCGGCTAGTGTACTAAGCGTGGAACTCCAGCAGCAAAGTAGTGTAAAGTGTATCGGTAAATTTGAAAATCTCGTTATGCTGCCCTCATATCAGCTCTGTGGAACACAGACCACCTGCTTGCAGTCTGTGTCTAATTGTCTGACTAGATATTGTCAACCTGGTCATGTCTATAAATTTAACACTTGTGGATCCTTTTTGGCAGAAAGAGGTGAAAAGGAAACCGGCCTGTTGCGTGTGTCGTATCCCACGCACATCCGCCATTATATCGTGTGTTCAATTACTGTGGCTCCTGATACTGGTCTAATGCCATGGAGATGACGTTCTACCTGACTCAAGGGCAATAGCCACGCTGTTGCATTGATTTGTCTAGGTGTGTTGCACCAGACCACTGACGTGATACTAGCGCCGTCATCATCTTAGGTGTGGATGCATTGACGTCGATCTTATTTCGTTTTGCAAACAATAACAATTTACTATTTAACCTGATATTTCTCTATGGATTTATACATTTGCATTACAAGATTCAACCCAAAATATAATATTATCCAGGTTAGTCCCCATTTCCAAAGGTCTTTCTCGACTATCAATCCACAACGATTACTGGTACTTGAGGAAATTGGCGTCACTGACGAATATATTCAGATACATTTTTTTTAATCTTAGCTTGTCTTTTCGTAATAATAGTCTCTTGGTCAGTGCCATTCAACCAGAATAGTATGCATTTATTAATGATTTAGTTCGCATACTGTATTAAGGACCCGATTATTCATTGTATCGAGTGTCATTTGAGTAGAGCGCATTCGTTCTGGTCGTGCCACAAGCAGAGAGATCAATCGACCGATTGAGTAAGGCAGGATTTGGAACTAACTGCGCTGACAGAAAATCCATGACTGTATTTCGATTAGGACATGCACATTTAGCTACTCCTGATGCAGACGTGTTATAACATGCGCATTGAGATCAACAGCTAGCGCGTATATTTCCATTAGCTTCACATAAATCTCTACAGAATGTCTTGAAGGCAGGGGCACAGCAATATCGATATGATGGGCTGTGATTGCATTGTGATTGCTGATCTTCCAATGAGTTAATCCAAACATGACGGAACGTGATTTAATTTGCTCTACACTATTTTGAACTGCAATGCAGTTATATGGGGGTTTTCTTTATGCCATTGGCCGATTATCAACAACAACAACAACAACAACAGCAGCAGCAACAACAACAACAACAACAACAACATCAACAAAAACAATGCCAGGCGTTAGACCTATTACATGGCCTTCTATAATGGTAGTTGCCGGGGATTTATTAAACAGTGATGTTCGAAGCGCGTGTGCATTTTCTTCATGCGATAAAAAGGGCAAAGTAAGTTTAGCGAGGGTGCCTGTTGTAATGCTATCTTTCGGTGTTTTCTTAGAGACGATTGGGTTGAAAGGAGAATAATAGCTATGCTGACGCACAATGGGAGGATCAACTTCTTGTCACACCACGATCACGTTCTCGCTAAGTCCCCCCCCCCACCCATGCTGGAGAAATTTCGACTAAAATCAGTTAAAAATTGTGGAGCTAAGTCGCTGCATTCAACAATCTCAAGTGTTCACACTGAACCAAAGTGACAACACACAACGAATCATTTATGATAGAATAATCATTATGTCGAATATTTTCAAACGTATCTGACATGAAGTAACATATTCCTGTCAATGTTATTACACCGTTTTCAATAGCTTACCTATACACTTATTTTGAAAATGATAATCTGGATATTCATGGTTCAATGGGTTAACACATGCATCAAATTGCAATGTTTCTTTACAATAGTATAATGCTATTGGGCACATGGCGTCTGTATGACAGCGACGGTATACAATATAATGACTTTGACTATATACAACATGCTATGCGTGTGGCCTGCCATGATGCTGATATTTGGGACACCATACCGGTAATATTTACGGTAATATTTACGGTAGCGGAGCGCACTTACAATGGTTTGTGGACATCACAGTGTGTGGACATAACACGAGAATGTGTATGTTAGTGCGTGCGTGTATGTGTATGCGTATGTGCGTGTATGAGGTTATGTTATTAAAGGACTACTCTACCTCTGTTATTCAAACTATTCACGTCGATGGTCATTGTGTGCATTCCTCAGGTCAGGGCCAGTGGTTGACCATGCATAGGAGCATGCATTCGTGTTAATTACTGTACACATTGGAATAGCCAGAGATTGAGATTGTTCTCTAGGCGTGATAAAATATGTGAAACGGCTACCATTGCCAACTTCACACTGTTTCACTAGCATGTCCTTGTAGGCAAATGTGCCTGCTATTTGCGGAGATTTTCCAGCACAGTCTAATTCCTAGCTAGCAGTAGACATTGTCAGCTAGTTGAGTGAATTCCAATATCAGAATTATTCAACTATTTGACATTATATGATTCACGATGTATGGTCGCCATCCGTCATCGCCTCGCAATAATAAATTATTATTCAGATTTGGATCTTCAAAATAACATAGCTACATATATGCTTTGAAATATTAACCCTCACGACGCTGATGCTAATATTCTATCTCTTAATGTGCCAATATCAAACAACCCTGTGTATATCTGTCAAACATCTTGGTAGCCTACGACAGCAACATCTTCCAACAAATTTTTTTTTAAATCAACACATTTTAATCGTTTAATTTAATTTGAATAATTAAAATGTTGACATCTGACTGATAATGTTGCAACTAGTGTGGTGTGGAATGCATGGAGCTATTGGAATGTGAACCACTGGAAACTCAGGATGAAGAAAGGCAATATAAAATGTACACATCTTGTGCTATAAGGTATCATTTACCAATAATTCAAATTAATTCCAACGCGCATGAAACTGGCGGAGCTTAGCTAGAAATGTCTATTGAAATGGCATATGGACAAAATATATATTTCTGAAGGGCATGACAGTTGAAATTCGTGACACCAGAACAGATGCCATTAATTAAGAAGAAGAGGATTTATTTTAACAGGAATAACGATAGCTGCTTTTTTCAATTACAGTGGTAAATTTACAAAATGTGTGTTCTTCTGGCCTGAAAATGGACATTATCAAAGCAGATATTTCATGTTTACATTTAATATACTACTTGATATAAGTAGCATTGTGAGCGGCTTGAAGCGGCGTTGACGCAAACTGTATTAATTTAATGCCATTTGGACCATATAACTATTGCCGCATGCATTGCGCTGAACAAAACAGCTAGGCGTAACTATACATATAGCCCTGGCCCATTTCTGTAGAATAATGGCAGATTCATCCCACTTAATCTCACCATTTTATTTTGTTAATCTTCCAAGTTACAGTTTTGCAGCCCACACGAGAGTGGTTTCAGATAATAAAAGTCAGATAACAATAACACAGTCGCTCGTCTTAAACTATGCATGACATATTTCCCATGGCTGAGGCAAGCATCTTAATAATATGGATATATATATATAAATATATATATATATATATATATATATATATATATATATATATATATATATATATATATATATATATATAATATAAATATATATATATATATATATATATATATATATATATATATATATATATATATATATGTGTGTGTGTGTGTGTGTGTGTGTGTGTGTGTGTGTGTGTGTGTGTGTGTGTGTGTATGTGTGTGTGTATGTGTGTGTGTGTGTGTGTGTGTGTGTGTGTGTGTGTGTGTGTGTGTGTGTGTGTGTGAGTGAGTGAGTGTGTGTGTGTGTGTGTGTGTGTGTGTGTGTGGGGGTGGGTGGGTGGGTGGGTGGGTGGGTGGGTGGGTGTGTGTGTATGTGTGTGTGTGTGTGTGTGTGTGTGTGTGTGTGTGTGTGTGTGTGTGTGTGTGTGTGTCTGTGTGTGTGTGTGTATGTGCGTGCGTGCGTGCGTGCGTGCGTGCGTGCGTGCGTGCGTGCGTGCGTGCGTGCGTGCGTGCGTGCGTGCGTGCGTGCGTGCGTGCGTGCGTGCGTGCGTGTGTGTGTGTGCTTACTCTCACCATTTTATTTTGTTAATCATGCAAGTTACAGTTTTGCAGCCCACGCGAGAGTGGTTTCAGATAATAAAAGTCAGATAACAATAAAACAGTCGCTCGTCTTAAACTATGCATGACATATTTCCCATGGCTGAGTCAAGCTTCTTAATAATATATATATATATATATATGTGTGTGTGTGTGTGTGTGTGTGTGTGGGTGTGTGTGTGTGTGTGTGTGTGTGTGTGTGTGTGCGTGCGTGCGAGCGTGCGTGCGACCGTGCGTGCGAGCGTGCGTGCGTGTTATGCGATTTAATTACCGCGAGAATGGGTTTTGTGAGCCGCTAAGAAACCACGCAAAGATTCGGTGACTATTCGTCCATCTTGACCGAGATGCATTCCGCTGGGAACATCACAAGGCCACACACTCGGCTACACTAATGAAGGGTGCTGGTTGGGGGAATTCGCTTTCCTCGGTTACGGCGTTTTCATAGTCAGGGCATTACCCATAACAGATATCGTTAAATTCGTTACAGTGCCAGCGTTCACGTAGTAATAAAACGGTGCCTGGTCTTAAATGAAGCGAGAACAACTGAAACAAAGCTGTACTCATTGTGAATGAAAAAATGAACGCTCATCTCTAGCTAACCTACACGCACGCACGCACGCACGCACGCACGCACGCACGCACGCACGCACGCACGCACGCACGCACGCACGCACGTGCGCACATCTCACATGTATGATGTAATCGTTATGACGTTATCATACATGTCGCTTAGCTGGTATGGCGTCATATGAGGTACAATCACAGATGGATACTCTGGAAAGGTGAATTACACCATCGTCTTTATTTAGAGAGCCACATTTGGAATAGATCAATAGTCGGCCACAGAAGACCTATTTTTATAATGACGTTGATGATTTACAGTTTGATAAAGATTCTGTTAAATATTTTGAAGATAGTTTGACTGAGAGATGTTGCTACCATATTTATAAACAGTGCACATTCAAACTAATTTTAAAATAGTGAACAGTTTCCCTATATCGTTACCATGATTCCGGAATTCTAGGTTTTCACTTTTCAAATCAATTCCAAAACGTGTAAAAATATAGTTGTTGATGTTAGGTAGAACACCCGGTGCTTAGGTAGAATTGGACGGGGCCTAGATAAAAATTGGCCCCTCCATCGAGATGGATATACGATTGTATTCAAAGATATACTCCGTATTAAATGCTTATCATCTACTCGCATTATCATAAGCACAATATAGCACAATATAACGTGTATTGTTGGCTGTGATTATAATGCTCTTGCGGCTGTGGTTGCCTTCGCCCAAGCACAAACAATCTATTTTTCTTTCGATATTCAGCATATGGCATGTATTGTTGACATACGATTAGTGTAGTAAATGGAATTAGCGGTATTTCATCAGCGAACGTTGTCCTATAATACAGATATCCGTGCGTTTCTAGTGTTAGCTAGAGACATATTAATTGCTAGTATAGTGGCCATGCTTCGCTATAGATCATCTTTATACACGAACAATCCACATGATATACTGTCGCGGACACGTTCCTCTTCCCTAGATTAGTATGCTATCCGACAGCCTTGTGTATCGATCATTTACGATTAAGCAATGGACATTTACAACAGATGATGCAGAAAGGCTTTATCCAGCTGACTGAGATCTGAAACCCACGCATACACTTTCCACTGGATTCACTTAAATCAGCATGGTACGCCTCGGAGGGTCCTAGCAAACCAATGGCCCTATTATATGCTGTGGTTGCATATTGTTTGCTGCCCTAAAATCATGGAAATCAAACGTGTCGGAACGAAATTTAAATAAATTTCGAATCAGCATTACACATCTAGTGGGAACAGGCACACCGATCATGTTGCTCGCGTTTGCTCTGCCCTCTCCAGGAATCCATCACCTAAAATCATACACAGTTACGACTGACAACATTCCTCACTGAATGTACCCATAGTAATTGATCTGAGCACTCAATCACTGGCATCCGTTACATTTGAAGGTGGCATTTATGAACATATCTCTTTACCATTCCACTCTGTAGCCATCTGCATATGATTAGTATCGGCCATACAATACATGACAAATGGAGACGCTGTGCATGTGAGTATTTTTTGCCATACGGTCCACAGGCTGATCAGCTTACCATGCGTATGTGTTTGGAATATAAATTTGGACCAGCGCAAGAGTGTGTGGTTTGCCCCTTTCGGGCATAGCACGCACGCGTACGATGTGTCTCTTTGTGCTCAAATTAGAAATATGTATCTTCGTTATTTAAATATGTGATACATTAGTTAAATTTCTATTCCCGGATGAAGATTATGACGTCATAAGTTGAACGTTTTTCTCGCTGTCATCCAACGCTATCGCAATAAAATTGCGAATTGCGTTTTAAAGAGTTTTTTCTTCAGCGATGTTAGGAATATAAAAAAATTAATTTGCGGAAATGCTGAAGAATATGTAATAACACTCCTTTGTCTGATTTCTCTGATGGTGCCGATTTTAACATAAAGTTTTGATCTTGAGATAAATTAATGACGTGACAGTATAAGCATATCAATATAATTGCCACATTTGAATCAACTCTCTCGCGGGCGCTACGTCACATAAGGTTATTAAAGTCGCATCTATTACTATGAGAGTTTAAATAGTTCTTACATACACCCAATACATCTGTATGTACTTATGTGTTCATACTAGCCTCAAAGGTTCCTGAGCTATTGTAATATTCATGAAATTGGCAGGCATCATCATACAAAATGTCCACCCTAATGTTCGGCAACTAATGTATGAACATAACAAATATATTCCATAAATTTGTGAATAGAGTGATACACGTCTTAATCTCTTCAAGCTGTGCATATATAAATGATGTCGATAGCATTATCACCGATAGAAATATCACCATCCAAATGCATGCATTCCTGTCTTCGGATTGCCGTTATCATGGTTTTTGTCGTGATGGGATTCAACCTGTGACGTCATAGGATTAATTAATTCGCAGAAAATTATAGTAGCATAGCGTTTTCAACACCATTTTAATCGGATTTATATATAAATGTCGCAGGAAATGTGTACACAGTAGCTTAAATATGGGCTCTACGATGGAACTGCGTGCTTTATGCAAACGATGGTGACCCTTCTTGTGTTCCTCTTTAAGGCTCATGAGAACTAACCAGTGTAATGCGGCGCAGTCAAATAGCGAATACTAGGGTTAATTACATGTGTTAAACGTTGGCAGGGAATCGAACCCATACCTGACTAAACCGCCAAGCATCATATCCCGCAAACGCTTCCACCTCACCAACGCCGCAAGACAAAGTCTTACATTGCCAGTGAGGCGTTCACGATGTAAGTTTCTGATGCACCGTGGCTTTCTGTGGTAGCTGGTGTTGACCGTAATTACTACAACTGGCAAGCGAGTTAGTGATTTATCAGCACAGATGGTCAGACAATACCGTGCCTGTACACACACATCAGATAGACCACGCAGTGTATACCCATTATAAATAGGTATGCATGTAGTCGTGACAGTATGGTAATTTGGCATTGCCAGGGAAGTGATCCCACACCCGACGAAAGCCCCAATCATCATAGGCCCACAAATGCTTCACCTACACCAACGCAATGTCGTGGGTGGATGAGGTTCAAGTACTTAGCTCAATGTGAGTATGTGCTTGCAATGTGTGTGTGTGTGTGTGTGTGTGTGTGTGTGTGTGTGTGTGTGTGTGTGTGTGTGTGTGTGTGTGTGTGTGTGTGTGTGTGTGTGTGTGTGTGTGTGTGTGTGTGTGTGTGTGTGTGTGTGTGTGTGTGTGTGTGTGTGTGTGTGTGTGGGTGTGTGTGTGTGTGTGTGTATGTGTGTGTGTGTGCGTGCGTGTGCGTGCATGCGTGCGTGCGTGTCTTGGTGGGCGCGTGCGTGCGTGCGTGTGTGCGTGCGTGCGTGTGTGTGATTTATGGCACTGTGCTCTAAACCAATCAGATGCATGTTCATATTTAATCTGTCTCTTTGCAAACTGATGGACGTAAATTAATGTCATTATGTAAATATATTGGGGACGCGCTTGTCCTATGGGAAAGCGCATGTGTCGTGGGAATTCACCTTTCCAGAGTATCCATCCATCATCTGACCTCGAATGACGTCATAATCAGCTCAACGCGTGTATGATGACGCCACACTCATTACGTCAGAAAGGGTTCCATATAGACCGTCCTCAAATCTCAAACAGTCCGACACGTTGTATGACAGTCTTTGTCATTCTTTGCCATTTAATAAGGCAGCAACAGCACACAGTCAAATTAGTTACAAAATATTCAACAGCTTACCTGTGTAGGTCTTTGGTAATTGATAGTCAGTGTATTCAGAGATCGATCGATCCCAAGACGAGTGAGGTGTGGGCGGAGATTAGCTAGAGATGGGCGGGGCCTAGCTAAAACCGGAAAGATGCATTGCCAGTGCTGCGCGTGAATTTAGTAAAATCGTAACCTTTTTCCTCTCAGCAGTTTTATTCAGCTTTGCCGCGCCTATATTGGCTAGATATACAAGGTGATCCAATATAAATTAGCATCGATAGTCATCATCAGCTCATTCAACTGGCATACTAGTAATTTCAAAATATTTTAATTCAAATAACTAACATTTAGAGATTTATTTTTCTTTGTAAAGCAGCAAACTGCATAACATGATATGTACAAGCTTGGTTATCTGCAATGGCCTGTACAAAAAAGCTATTGCAATGGTCACAATTACATTTCGCCAGAAAAAATTCTCTGCTATGAGATTAATGATTCGTCTGGGCGTCTCACTCTCTTCGAGGGTATTACTTTTAGTATGATAAACTAACCTATACTCATGACCGGCTAAAAGAGTTGAGTGAACAAGAAAGATTTAAAATGTCTAAAAATATAATATATTTTTACAAAAAGACTGATGGTCCATAATTGTCTCTGAAAATACTGGATATGTCCTCCGAGAGCATCTGGAATTCAAAATTTACCATGGGAGGATTACTGGCCCCTCCCCAGTCTGCTGTGTCTTTAGCGTTTGCCTCAGCTATAAGATAGTGTATGCCTCAACCCACGCAAGTTGTAATCCGGCACTGTTCAAACTCTATATTAAAGAGCTATATGTTAAGTTGGCAAAGCATGGTAATATACTTGAAAACAGTGACAAGCCAGAGGAAACCATCTCGTTTCAATTTCTAGTTATATTAGCCTAGTTGTGTGCATGGCTATATGTGACTAAGATCCGTCTTCCGGGTGAAACCTTCAGCAGGATTCAGATAACAGCAAGAAATATAACTAAGTTAAACAGAATGAAAAGAAAGAGAACTGGAACCGCTTAAAGGAGAAGTAGATCAAACACGGGAGGCCGAAGGTGTAGGCATGTTGATCAGAAAAGCAGAAAAAAACAAGTGCTGGTCACAGAAAAGATAACATGACGTGAATACATATGCTAGAATCTGTTCATGAGACATGATGTGAATAGTCTGAATGATGTACACTCATTTTCGTGACGTCATCCTGCATACGATGTATATACAGACAGTTCAACATCTGGGAGGGTATCTTCAACAGATGTTCCTGGTGCCGAAGATTTATATTTATCATTCAGATTCTCGAATACTGCAGGTTACTGTGCTGCTACTGTACCAATATCGTGCCGAGCGGGGTCCGGTATGCTGCGTTATTAGGGATTTGACCGAGGTACTTAGAATATAGCTAGTTTGAGCATTTAATAGATATGCATTTCTCATTAACTGAATGTAATATAAGAGGGTACTAAAAGAGGAACTCCGGGAGAGAATAGTTGGCAGCATAGGATAGATGTGTCAGTCTGGTCTGCTGAAATGTAACTATAGCAGCAGAGTAGGACGAGGTGTGTCGAAGCATGTCAGCATATTTGAACATTACGTTAGGTTACATTCACAGCAAGTATCAAACCAATTGCCCGCAGTACGATCAAAATAAGCTAACTAGATATCGTCAACACCGTCGCGGCTCTATAGAAGTTTCACAATATTGTAGCAAGGGTGATTTGAGCAGCAAGAGATGACAAGGAACTTGACATGTGGGTGTGTAGCAGCTCTCCCACTTACTCCACCATGACGGCTGTTCACCTGACTTGTCTTATAATACGGATTTCATGCTTGGGACGTGACACTTTGTCTGACATCAAGGGAAACGTCTACTCTTTGCGGCGTTTACTCGCTCTGCAGCAGACACATGTCATGAAACTAGCGCCTTCATGATTTAATGTATGCATGCATGGACGCCTTTCTTATTTCGTTTTGCAAATAATAACAATTAATTTGTAACCCGATATTTCCCTACCATCATACTCAAAAGAGTTTTTCAGACCTGTGCGTCATCAACTTGAACCAAAAATATCCATATTATCTGGGGCAATCCCCATTTCCAGAGGCCTATCTCGGCTATGTAAAGTCACTGTACAATTAACGATTCTTGAAGAAAAGATTCAGATAGATTGTTTTCAAATCTCATCACGCATTGTTATAATTACTGTCACTTGTTAACTCCCATTTGGTGAGGCTATCATGCATTTAGAAACTATATAGCAAAGTATACGGCCGAGCAAACACGGTATTAAGGTTCAGAATTGTTTTTGTATTGCCTTTGTATTGAGTGTCATTTGATCAGAGCGTATTTATCCTAACCGTGCCACAAGCGGCTAGATCAGTTCATGGATTCAACAATGGAGTTTGTGGAGAAGCAAACTGCACTGAGCGAAAACCCTATATTTTGTGCCGCTTATGGCATTAGTATTTCGTCACAAATGACGCAGAAATGTTATAGCCAGCTGACTGATATTCGCAACCCGCACATATACTTTCCAATGGATTCCCATAAATCATCACAGAATGTCTTGGAGCTTATGGCACAGCAATAGTGATCTGCTTATGGCACAGCAATAATGATATTATTTACTGTGTTTGTAGAATGATTGCTGTTCTCGCAATGAGGGAATAGAAACATATTGGAACACGAATTAATGTCATCTGCACAATTTTGAACCCGCATTATACGTGCAATGGAAACAAACAAATCGATCATATGTTCACCCCGTCCGTCAAACTGTCAAGGAATTCATTACATTAACAGACCATTCCAAGAGTATCCACCCACCACAAGACGGCATATGGCGTCATAATCAACTGCGTGACGTGTATGATGAATTCATAATCATGGCGTGAGGGAGGACTCGATATCGTCCGTCTTTAGCGCTTAACAGTCCGACACGTCGTGCGAATTGTATGACTTTCCCATTTAATAAACATTCTCTTGAATGTTTTTGAAACTAATTTGACTTGGTGTTGTTGCTGCCATAGGCAGGGATCAACAGCGCCCAGTCAGGGAGTTCAGAGATGGATCGATCACCACACGAGCTAGGAGCATGTGGCTCGTGGATAAAGATGGGCGAGGAATAGCTAAAACTGGAAAGGTCCATTAGGACTGGCAACATTTCCCTCTGTTGAGTGATCTGGGGCGCAAATTATGGGGCATTACATTTTCAAAGAGCAATTATGCACATTTAGCCCACGGCAGTAAATAAGATGAATACGCAAATTGCTTTAAGATGAAGGAACTGCTCTGGTGAGTATTTTGAATTTAATTTGGCTTGGAGAGTCTATTGCCTATGGCGGCAATAGGTTCCTGTCTAATTAATTTCTAAATAATCAAGAACCTAGTTGCAGTTGTCTTGAAACTAAGGCCGTTGTATCAGTAGATACTTAAGCGGCGTAACGCAATACGGAGGTACGCCGTTATTTCCGAGTAACTCTCCAATGAGAACACGGTCTGAGATTCCGTGAAATCACGGTTCAGATTATTTAACCGCAACTTGTGGCTTTCTCCACATGAACTGTTTTGGTAAAGCCGCTACGGAAAACCCACTACATCAATGGTACCATAGCATAAGCACACACCTCACGATTCTAGATACTACGTATGCCTGCCTAATGACTACCAGTCACGCGTGCGTGCCCATTTCCATACACATGTCTACCATTTAGCGCTAAGTCGCACAATCAATAGCGAGTCTCTTAGAACACCCATGATATCAACAGTTGGGTTTGATTTGCCACTCAAGTATATGAGATCATAATTAAATCTAACTGACGTCGTCGTAATGCATATCATTAGAAAGAAGGACATTTTCACATATGTCAATATGTGGGCGTTTGCACGTGCATAGTACAACCAAATATACAATTATGCTGGTTCCCACGTGGGAACAAGAAATGATACAGTGTGTATCTGTATATCTTAAAATCAAGCTAAATGAGCTAGCGCATTTGGTGTACAATTTATATCGAGGTGACCGTCACCAGATACGCCTATGTCTTCCTGTACTCCCCAATTTCGACAAGAACAGGGGCGCCAATGCACGACTACGCACGATTACTCTGGCATGTACGCTGCGAAGCTACAAACATTACATCCGTGATGGAATCTTCCATTCCCATTAATGTCGGTAACACGAGAAAATCGTCAACCATATGTAACTTGATCTCAACTGCCCACTATTGGTTGCATAACTGCGTTAAAGACTAATGCTAACAGAGCCGTGCCTGTAGAATAAACTGAATTATCTAAAAGACTGCAGTCGCCATCACACTAGAACGCGCCGTTTTCCTTTTGATGATCATGCTATTTGCATATGTTTGACTCCAGAATAGAGCAGCTTCCGATGCAGCAAGGAAGATAGCATGATAAAGACGTGCAGGGATTTTTAGGTGAATGGTACGAATCTGTAGCCATGGGGCACTCGCCCCCACTATAATCTAGATAGTCCACCGACGTCACCACCGCGGAAATTCTCGTGTAGGATACATTGACGCATGAACAGGTTTTGTAACATCTTTCCGCTTTAGAATTGTTGTAACTGACGAAGCATGATGTACGATTGCCGATCGTAGTCTGTGTATGCATCTATTTGTCCAAGCTGCATCCTGCTAGAGCCATTCCAAAGTCATGTAATCCTCGACACTAATGGAGCATACGATTGGCCTGGGTCTCTGTCTCGTTGAATCGGTGACTTTTATAGGCCATGAGCGTATGCCTCGTTAGCCCTAATCCTGCCCTTTGGGGTGTAATTGCACCCCATGCATATATTTTATTCGATATCTCTTCATATATTTCCATTGCGACTCTATGCGTTTATGACATTGTTCCTATAAATGTGTTGCCATTTAATCACAAATATATACTACGTACATGATGGAAATTTAGGTGTACTAGAATAATACACACGGGGTGCGCCTACACCCCATTTGAAAAATATGTCATTTCGGATTTGCTAGCCATATACTATTTTGCAATGAATTAAATTGTCTTGTTCTACTATTTTATTGCAGATTGTGAACAGCTTATACGTGCTCTGAAATAAAACGCATCCTAAATGGCAGCAAAACAGGCTAAGTACACACTGGGGGAAACTCTTAGACTACTTACTGAAGAGAGTGATGGACCAGCTGACTTTTCTGCAAACGAAAGTGACAGTAATGATGAGTATATGCCTAGCATTGAGTCTCTATCTGAAGAGGAAGAGCATTTATCCGAACTTTCTATTGATGAAGATGTGCCTATTCCACTAGATTCCGACTCACAACCGGCTGGCAGAAATGTTCCCAGAAACCGGCAACTAGGAGAACAAAGCCAGATTCTGGTAGAACATGACCGACAAGCAGATGCTGGTGAATCGATTCAACAACCAATCGCTCAACCCGGCAGTTGTGGCGGAGCTCGAGGTCGCCGGGTCGTGGACAACCACGTGACCGCGGTCGTAGTAGAGGACTAAATCAAATTCCAGAACAAGCAACTGTAACTCAAAACTGAGACGAAGCTCTACAAACAGGGCGGTAAATATGATTGGAAGAAATGGAAAGCTTAGGTCGACACGGGTTCCAACTCAGCATAGAAGACGGCTTCATGATATAATTCGTCAACAGCCTGACACCACAGCAGAAGGGCGCAAGGAAACAATTCTTGAAGTGGTTAGGCTATACCTCACAACTGTTATTGTGCCCATGTGCATACATGAAACTAACAGAGAGGGTGAACGTGTGTACACAGAGTAGAACGACGCCCAGCAGAAAACAAGGAAGCGTATAACTAGAGGTGAAATGCTTGCATTCATTGGACTTCTAATGTTATCTGGCGTTTATAAGGAAAACCACGAACCACTTGAAGAGGCATGGTCTTCTAAACCTGGCAGACTCATCTTTCTTGCTACTTTGAGTCTGAATCCATTCCAGTGCATCCTGCGTTTTCTCCAGTTTGATAATAAAAACACACGAGCAGAGAGAAGAGCAACAGACAAGCTTGCGCCAATACGTGATGTTTAGGGCATGTTTATCATACAACTACGCACGTTTTATGTACCCGGTGCCAATATAACAGTACATGAGCAGTTGGTACCATTCCTTGGACGCTTTGCATTCCGACAGTATATACCCAGCAAACCAGCGAAGTAAAATATCACGATATGGTGGGTGTCTGATGCCATTACATACCATCCATTGAATGGCGCCATTTCCCTAGGCGGACAACCAGGATAACAGCGAGAACAAAATCAAGGTGCCAATGTTGTGAAATCATTAGTCGGTCCGTGGTACAAGAATGGTAGGAATATTGTAGGTGATAACCTTTTGACTAATGTGCTTCTTGTTGGTGAACTCTTTGGAGAGAGACTGGCATATGTAGGAACTGTGCGACAGAATAAGCCAGATCTTCCACCAGCATTCAACTGTGTTCGGTTTCAGTGACCAACACACTCTTGCATCATTTGCCCCCAATAAAGTCAAGGCTGTTATTCTGTTGTCTTCTATGCTTCGCGACACTGCAGTTGTTGGTGACTTGCACAAACCTGAAATGATCATTCATTATAATAAGACCAAGAGCGGTATTGATAATATGGATCAGCTTGCAAGTGTTCTAACATGTCGTCGCTAAAACAACAGATGGCCAGTTGTTATATTTTTCAACATCATAGACGTTGCCGGCATAGCTGCTCTTATTGTCTGTCTTTGCAATAACCCTACCTGGCACAGAGAGGCACCAAGGCGTAAGCGACGCAAGTTTATTATAGAATTAGGACATGAACTTGTATCGGGCTTGATTCAGGAAAGGGTCCGAGCATCCAGCACCTTCCGTAGCCAAGCAAGGATACTTTGCGTCAGTTGGGATTTCTTCCACTGGGCAGATTGGCATACAGAACAGCTTAAAGACCAAACAGGGAAGATGCCATATCTGTCCACGAATTGTTGATTGAGAAATTCGAAAACGCTATGACGTGTGTCAAGATTTCGTTTGCGACGACGATATTACCAGTACACTACTCTGTGAGAACTGTGTTTAATTCAAATGCATGGTAAAACACAGATTCGTGATCTTATGACTAATTAAAAGTACTATTAGCATAACTCTCGATGTAATTATTATGATTTCAGTGTTGATATCCCTAGCAAACTGTGATTAAGTTTACTTTCCTTCGGGTGAAAATAGACCCCAGGCCAAAACCAATGATAATATGTGTCTAAGGCAATAAATCGGCTAATTATGTTGAAGGGAACTACGTAAACATATTTGCAATTTATCTAGTTACAAGTCTATGTTTTTTAATTAATGATTATGCGTATGTAAGGTAATTGATGTGTTTCCTGTGGGGTGCAAGCACATCCCAGAAATATACATTTAAATGAGTTTTTGACATTTATATACAAGTAAGCATTAAATCATACTGAGTTATATACATGCGTAATTCGATTTTAGTATACAGACAATACTAGAGTGCATGTGTATTCTTAGAGTTAGGTAACTTTGCATGGGACAGTTACTCACAATTTACTAGCATGTGAGGTGTAAATACACCCCAGGTCTAAGTATCACAAACATATATGTTAGAGATATCTGATGCATCCAGTGATAATACACATTGACGGGCAGTCACATTCTATCTCTATAAACCATACAACTATCATATATTGTAGAAATGCATGGAAGTATCAGCAAAATGGCTGAATTTTTAATTTTTTGTCGATAAAATATTTCGTTTGTTTGTAACCATGGCACCACTATGAAAGTGTTTACGAGACGAATCTGTTGTGTGATTCCCATACCATAGCCAAAAAAAATAAATGAATATTAATTATATTAACATTTCTTTATATATGTGGTGCTTATTCTTGTTTTAAAAGCACGGGGGCGTGCGCACGCCCCATAGGTCTGAATTAGTTGATTTTACCGTAAGACAGGATTAAGGTTAAACATTTTGAAATTTCATGGCAAAAGTGTAATTTCACTCAGCCTTAGAAAAAGTTCACCAGCTTTTAATGAAGCGGGAGTAACGAGACATCAACCTGCACTCATAGTGAATGTAGAAAAAACCCAGAAATCTAATACACCACGATCTTTGCATTTCTGAACGAATCCGAAACAGTATAATCGAAGGGTTTGAAAAATCCCTGCGCAAAGGACATTCCGTGTCATAGTGTTTAGTAAATTGCAAATCTGCCAAAGATACTCAATTCATACAATTCTGTAATCAATTTTTCGACTAGTGTGACGAAGCTATATCATTTTGATTGTGGCGTCAGCTAAAGCGTGTTTTATGGCGTCTACTTGAGAAGAGGATCATACCTCTCCATTGGCAGCATATTGGTAGACTGTCGTCTTGGTTACTGCATCATCGAGTCAACTTTTTCTTATTACCATTAGCCCATGTGTATGTGCATATGTGTGTTTGTGTAGCGGAAGCTCTGAAACAACCGATCTGTTTTGTCTAAAATATTAAAGATAAATTAGTTGATACATTTTGAAATTTAACATATTTAAGTCATGTGTCTGATGACGTCATAATCAGTATGCCAAGAATGTTACGATATAGTCCGCCATTAGCGCGTAATAGTCCGACACCATGTACGTCTTTACTATTTCATACACGTTCTGCCGGATACTTTGCAACACATTTGACTGGGCGTTGTTGCTGCCATAGTTTAATCGAGGGTTTGAAAAATTACGTGGGCAGCAGGCGTAGGCAGCAACAGCGCGCAGTCAAATTAATTTCAAAATATTCAACAGCTTACATGTATAGTTTCTGGAAATTGATAATCAGGGAGTTCATAAATCGATCGTTTCCAACACGGACGCGGTGTGGGTGGAGCTTAGATTGAGATGGGCGGTGCATAGCTAAAAGTGGAAAGGTTCATGATCACCGTGACGCAGAAACAGTATTCTCTATTTACTGGTTGCATGTGAGTCATTGAGGGCATTGCTAGTTTTGGCGTGTATGATGGTCACCCAAATTTACATTTTAGAAACACACCAGGACAATCCGAAATGAAAAAGCAATGTGACGAAAACGCCAGGATGACGGTCTACAGTTTATATATGTAATCGAGATCCTAGACTCGCCGACTGGCCATCGTGGTTACCAGCACTAACCATCATTCACGCTCCAATTCTCATAACATCGTCATCTACTATTCATCACGAATGTGCGTATAAGCCATCAAACATATTTTTTTAAATACAATTCTGCTTGGAGTACATCAAAGATTAACAATACCAATAGCAATGTAGTAATTACCATATTCTAATCAGATTGCTGTATTCTCTGATACCGAGCTGGACGAACCACGGAACCAGGGAGGAAGAATTACAGAATTACATTCAGATAAACTCGTGCAAATCTCCAAAATGTTATAGTTTTGTTATCGGATGTATAAGATTACTGGCTCAAGAACAGTGTCTTATAGGTGTGGTGCACGAGGTAGTCAGTTAAGATCATCAGGCCATCTCTAGCATGCGTGAGCGCGCGCGTGTGTGTGTGAGTGAGTGGGTGCGTGGTTGAGCGCTTGATCGCTTGCGTGTACTTTCGCTTGCGCATTTCCATTGTCCTATGGACAATCAGCATTTTATCAAATGTGTTAAAGGAAATGTCGCTATAAGGGCATCAGAATAAAGAGGATAGCAAGATAACCACCATCAATCTGTATATGTTCCCATGCATATGACTGGACTATTAAGGCCAACATATCTTTCGATATGGACACCAGGAGTGACACGCGGATTAATCTCCTACTACAACCCAAGCAGCGATCCACTAAAGCTAAATTATCTTTTATGGATCGTCATGCGTGCGCACGTACGTACGCGCGTTGGTGTGTGCATGCGTGTGTGGAAATTAACGTACTGTGAATTCAGGATGGATAACGTCAATACATATGTAAGCGGCTTGCCGCTTAATGCAGGATTTATCACACATGAAATCAGTAGTACAAATGCTAAGAAAATGCCGGCATGCAATATATCAGTTATGTATATGATCGTATGGTCATATAGGTCACATTATAGTCGACGTCACACTCAAAATGACGCATTTCAGTTACAGACATCGCCATCCGTACAAATTGTATCTCTACAATTTAATAAACATCCTCTTGAATTAAAAATAAATTTGTCGAAATCTCCAAAAGCTTACTTCTATTTGAAATTTAGATTCTGGGAATGCAGGTTTCCCCGATTTCATCACGCCATTCATTCGCATAAAAGTCGATGGTTCTTAGCTAGAAATCGGCTGGGTATAGGTCGAAATGGATCCTTATATTAAAATAGCGGATGACAACCATACATGTGTGAATGACATGGCACTCTAAGTTCGCGGCATTACTTTCTAAAAGCGTATTTATTTCTCTTTACACGACAACGATAACTGTATGTTTGTAAATTCCAATTGTAAATTAACATAATTAAATGGACATTGAATGAGTAGTTATTTCATTTGTGTTAACTATTTACCACTGGATTATTAATTGGTATATGTAGTATTTTGAACGGTTTGAAATGCTATTGACACACGATATGTTAAGTTAATGGTATTTGCTCCATACGTTCGCAGCAATTACGTCTTATAGAAGAATGCCACATTCATAAACATAAACCTCTTCTTTTTACTTTGGCATTCTTATCAGAAACATGTTTGCAACCCTCAAGATAGCCGTTCCAGATGATGACAATAAAACTACGTTCCGCTTAAACTATGTGTGACAAATTTCCCATGGCGGATGCACGCTTCAATATAATACGGAATTGAATGGTGTATGCGATTTAATTACCTCATGAACGGGTTTTGCGATATCATGGCAAACGGAGCAACGAGTTGGTGAGTATTCATCATTCTTGACCGAGAAGCAACTTGCTGGACACATCGCAAGGTCACGCAATCGGTTACACGAATGGAGCGTGCGAATTATGTGTGTGTGTGTGTGTGGATGGGTGTGTGGGAGGGAATGGCGTGGAGGGGTGGGGTGGGGTTGGGGTGGGATTTGAGTGGGTGGGTTGGGTGGGAAGGGTGGGGGCGGGAGTGGCTAGTGGGGGGGGGGGGGGGGTTGAGGGGCTTGAGTTCGCTTGCCTCGAGTACTCGATTTTTTTAGCCAGGACATTACTCATAGCTACTATTGGTAAATTCGTTACAGTGGCAAATTTCAGGCAGTAGTAAACAAAATCCGATCTTCAATGAAGCGAGAGAAATTGACCTCAAAGCTGTAATCACTGTGAATGAATCAATTACACCAAAGTCCAAAGTAAGAGAGTCACGTTAGGAATAGATCAATAGTCGGTCACAGAAGATCGAGACCTATAATGTAGGACAGTATCTTATAATAGAGGGATGAGATATGCCACTCAAGCAGCTGACGCCATGCTCAAGCCATCTTCCAGATGACGTCACGATTGCAATGACATAGCTATGTTGCAAATAGCAAAACTATGATCATAGATCTGTCTAAATTTCATGTTTTTAATGAATTTACAATTTGATAAAGATTCTGCTGAATATTTTGAATGGAGTTTGACTGAGAGGTGTTGCTGCCATATGCATAACTAGTTCAAATTAGTTTCAAATTCGTGAACAGATTTCCTTTATAGTTACCTTGAAAATTAAATTCTGGAAATTCAATTTAAACGTATCAAATCGATCACATATAGCGTAAAATAGGTATGTGCTTAGGTACAAATGGGCGGGTCTTATATAGAAACGGAATCCTCAATTGTGATTAAAACGGCACACGCCCAAGCACACACACACGCGCACACATATGTGCACCTGATCTATTTTCTCGATACTCAGCATATGCCCTTTATTGTTCACTTGACATTAGCGAATTAAATAGAGTTTAGATTTCATCAGTGAACGTTGTCATAATATAATACAGATATCCGTAGTTTTCCGGCGTCAGCTGAAGACAGAGTAATGGACCTTTCCAGTTTTAGTTATGCACCCGCCCCCCGCCCCATCTCTAGATAAGCTCGCCCGTGATGGGATTGATCGATCCCTGAACTCCCTGCCCATCCATTTCCAGAATACAGGTAAGCTGTTAACTATTTTGAATCTAATTGGACTGGATGCTGTTGCTGCCTGTGTTCGTGACGCACTTATCTACGTCATTCATGGCGTCATTGATTATTCCGTCATCCTCCGCGCCACATAGTTGATTATGACGTCATATGATGCATGGATACACTGGAAAGGCTCATTTCTGGTATGATGGCCATGCTTCGCAATAAACCATCTGTATACACAAGCAGGTCCCGTAACACGAACACTGCATCGGATATACGTATACAGTCCTGGACCCATTCATCGTCATTTATTAGTATTGCTGTCTGACTACCCGGCGTATCGACCATTGACGAGTAAGCGATGCTACTGGCTCGCTCTGCTACGGCGATTTATTGGCGCGTGTAAAACCACAGATGCCCGATTAGTAATATTTCTATCCTTGATCATAATCTTATTGGCAAATGGCGAAGGAATTGTAAAATGTTGGGGGATTAATGTCTATATCTTCGCATACATGCCAGGGCGACAGCAGCTCCGTGCGCTGAATACGGACTATGTGCGTGTGTAGACACAGTGTCCGTAACGGTAACAATAACTATGGCCAACTCGAAATATAATGGAGAACTCCAGTTTATCCAAAAACATACCACGTCATAATCAACTACGTCATGAATGGCGTAGTTAGGTTAGTCACGACGTGTACGAATTGCATCTTTTTACACTTTAATACACATTATGTTGGCTATTTTGAGACTAATTTGACTGGGAGCTGTTGCTGCAATACACAGCAATTATAACACCCAGTCAAATTACTTTTAAAATCGTCAACAGAATGCATATATAGTTTTCTGAAAATTGAATTTCAGAGGTGCACAACACGGTCAAGGTGTTGGTGGAGCTTAGCTAAAGATGACCGGACATAGCTAACACTTTATTCCTAGCCTCGCCAGGTAAGCAGAACCGGGTATTGTAAATGGGTCTATCTCCACCTATGGCTATGTGTCTGTCAGTTCACCAGTGTGTCCGGAGAGAAGACTATTTTTGAAAGGGTACCACTGGAAGGACTGGCTCGGTTATCGAGCCAGTCATTCAAGTGGTACATTTTCAAAAATCGTCTTCTCTTGGTCTGCAAATCGACATTTCTCAAGACCACTGTAGTTTTTGGCTGATATGAGGGTAAAGGGTTATATTGGCTCACATTCTAACACAACGAATGAACTTATTTCAAGAGGATTTCCAGACATTATCCGTAATCTAGATAAAAGAACACGGCTCCGGATCCGATACAATCATGAATATCGATATCTCGGATACTACTGCTCCCAGTTCACTCAAGTTGTAGCATTAGAACGGGCGTGACAAAACACTAGGATTTCACAATTGCAGGCGTGATCCGAAGACACCCAGACAGTCTGAGAACCAAAAACGTTTTACAATCTGTCAAAAAGGGAAGGACTATGGCCAGCAATATCTGATTGCTCTTTGTTAGCGATTCGGTCGCTGCTACTGCAAGTGAATCCGGTCTGTCACTCTGGTTTTATAATAAAATATAAGCACATGTTAGCTGACGTCACAATCCGTTTCGTATCGCAAAAACATCGAAAATCTGTCATTAAGGCGTGCAAATTATGTGTATTTAATTAATTTACAATTGAATAAACATTATGTTGAACATTGCGAAACTTCTTTGACTGGGAGATGTTCTTCCCACTAGTTTTAAAATATTGAATAGCTTACCTGTGTAATTACCATGAGAGTGGGAATTCTATGAATTCAGGGATCGAGGTATATAAATTGATTCTTACACACATTAAAAAACCGGGTGGAGCTTAGTTAGAAATGGATCCCTATTAGATATGATTCAAAGCCTGCCACAATGGAACTGTCCAGTGTATCCATCCATCATATGACGCCATAAGCAACTACGGGACGTACATGGTGACGGCATAATCAATGCCGTCATGAATAGGTCGAGTTAGTCCGTATTAAATGCTTAATAGCTAGACAAGTTGTACGAAGTGCATGCATTTGCTATTTAATAAACAGTATGTTAAATATTTTGAAAATAGACAGAAAAAGCAGCCGGTTAAATTAGTTTCGAAATAGTCAACAGCTTGCCTGCATAATTGTCATGAAATTAGTAGCCAGACCATTCGGGAAACGATCGATTCCAACGCGTGCCAAATGTGGGTGAAGCTTCACTGGGGAGTGACGTGGCATAACTAAAATGGGGAATGTATACACCTGTGCAAAAGTTAAGCACCACCCTATTTTTACGCACATGCGAGGGTATATTCATGTGCTATGAAGAAAGCAATAGCATAAACATTTATGTACCCATCCATCTTAGTGCAAGAGGTAATAATGCAACTAGAGGAATGCTGATTATGATGGTGGGGAAACACTGTATGTTTTTGTTTGAACTTGAAAACGAGGCCTGAATATGGTTACGTTGACACAACTGACAACTATTGCCCTACAGTTGACACACGTGGCTAGATTGTCATTAATGGTGTCTGAAAACGAAGTTTAACATCTGTGCACGAGTTTGAGACTGTCATTATTAATACCGGGTATATCCACCTTGTGCCTGGATGACGGCCTGGACACGACGTCTCATGCTGGTCACCAACCGACTGATACGCCATTGTGGTATTCGTTGCCATTCAAGATGGAGTGCGTCTGTTAATTCCTGTAGGTTCTGCACAGGAGGATCCCTCCTTCTCACCATGTTTCCCAGAATGTCCCAGATATGCTCAATAGGGTTCATGTCAAGGCTCCTTGCTGGCCATGGTAGGGTTTCGATGGCATTCTGGCGGAGGTATTCATGCACAGCTCTAGCACGATGTGGTCGGGCGTTGTCATCCATGAATATAGGGTGGGTTCCAGGTGCATGATTTACAAAATGAGGGACCACAACTCTATCCAGTATGGAAGCTTGATATCTTTGTCCATTTAGTGTTCCAGGTACAGTCAACAGATCCAGCTTACAATCAAATGAGATGCACCCCCATATCATAACGGAACCTCCACCAAATGGAATTTCTTCCATGATGTTACGTTGGTCGTACGCCGTGCGTCTGGACGTCCATACACGAGTTCGACCATCTGTGGCATGAAGCAGGAACCGACTTTCATCGGACCAGTGTACCCGTCTCCAGGATCTCATGTTCCAGTGTCTTCTTTCGTTGCACCACCTCAGACGCTCCTCTTTGTGGTGTGCAGTGAGGAGAGGACGTCTGACAGGTCTCCTAGCCTTCATGCCAGCAGCATACAGTCTCCTTTTGACGGTAGACATTGACACTCTATTGCGCGTTTCCCATTGCTGGCTGAGCACTCTGCTGTTGGTGAATGGAGATCTCCTAACAAGGTGTACTAGGGCTCGATCATCACGGGCAGTAGTCTTCTTCGGTCTTCCAGATCTAGGCCTGTCCTTCACCTCGTTAGTTTGCCCATGTTTTGCAATCAAACGACTGATTACAGTATGGTTAATGTTCAGCTGTCTGCCAATCTCTCTGCATGACATACCAGTGGTATGCATGCCTATGATTTGCCAATTCACACGATCACTTAACCTTCGTCTTGCCATAGCGGCTCACAATCAAGAGCTAATTCTCTCTGTACAAATAAACCACGGTCATGAACACAAAATTCCTAATCTTGTCGCCTAAATCTGTGTGTAATGTTCTACACCTCAAACTGGACTTTTACATAACTGAACACGTGTGCTGTTTCCCGCCACGCACAGACATCAAGCGGCGTGAAGTCATGCATGCATGTGCATTTCGTACTTGGAATTATGTCAGCTAACGCGGAGACAAAAAGTATGGCAGCCTAGTTGTACCATCATGTTTCTACGTTCTATTGTTTTTGCTGGTGCTTAACTTTTGCACAGGTGTATATATGCCGTTAACTAGACAATGCCATTTGAAATGCTACTACTGACATGTGTGCTATTTGACGCAGTGACTACGGGGTAAAACGCGGACATAAACGTGGCTACAGTAGAATGAGCTGAAGAAATGGCTAATATTTGTTATTGCTGCACGACGCAAAACATAATAATAATAATAATAATAATAATAATAATAATAATAATAATAATAATAAACAGTAAACAATGTCCAATATCCAACATGCATATGTTCATGGTTTAAAAGGAGCATGTAACTGTTGAACCTGAAGAACATGTTTGATATCTGTTTTGAAAAATACCTATTCAAACATCAATCCAAGCAGTATTTCTAACAGTATCACGTTAACTTGTTTGTGTTACCAAATTCAACCCTGTATCCCTATTATCTCGCACAGACCCCCTTTTCTGAGGTCATTCCAGACTATGCAGACCACTTTCAGCATAGATACAGTACGTACGACTTACAGAAAGTGCGTAACTCAAGAATAGATTGAGAGATTTTATTTTAAATCTCAGCTTGTCATTTTTGTCAATTACTGTGCCATGTTCCACGTCGTTCAGTCAGGATATTATGCATTAAAAAATTATTTAGTTACGCATCG
>CM067360.1:120214242-120221742 GCA_034401795.1 Chaetoderma sp. LZ-2023a
AATCTTTCAGTCAAATTGTCTTGATAATTCTTAAAACTGCAACGCGCTTTCTTGAAACAACATGGTTTTCTTAAATTTGGGATGAACAGGAGATCTTGTGGACAGATCGTTGGCGCTATGAGCCAACCTGTCTATAGCGGCCACGGTATGACCCACACTAAGGTAGATCTCATTGGCGTATAGCGTATATTGGAGCCTTAATACCATTACCGAAAGAAACGTAATTTTTACCGAAACTCTACGTACAGTGCAGCTCATGAATAAGTTAATAGGCCCTGTTTCCAAAACATTCAGTTGGACATTTTGAACTAATTTGGTTGGAAGACATAAGGCAGCAATGTGTTCCAATCCAATTATGTAATGTTCAAAATATTGAACAGCGCGTTTTTATTTTGTTTTAGAGACGTGTGAGGTTATTTCTGAGCTGTACACTACTGTATCCTTTATTGACGGGTGCACCTTTTGAAAACAAAATACCAATACACTAAAAATCCTTTAAAGCTTAATAATTATTATGTTGCGTAAATTGAAACTAATTTGACTGGGAGATGTTTCTGCCTATAGCAGCAACATCCCTCAGTCAAATTGGGTTCAAAATACTCCACAGCTTACATATATCTCTTTAAAGAAATTGGGTGGCTTCCAATTCAGTATTCAAACCGTTAAACATAGGCGTAGGAACAAGTGGCGGGGTGCAAGGGTGGGCGGGCTACGGCCTCGCCCTCTATTGGCCCACATCCCAGATTTTCCTCTCACGTATTGTATCTCCATAACGCCCCCCTCCCCACCCTTATGTTTTGGCCCCACCTATACCCCACCCACCCACTCCACCCGTCATAGTACGTTCCTAGACCCCTGCTTGATAGCGAAATTCTCGCACCCATAGTAAGGATGGCTGTTCATGTTGATTGAAACCAGGCTTAAGTTCAACGCCATCACGTTCATCACCGAGTCTTTCTCTTGGTCTCGAGATTGCGAACGAAATCCCTGATAATGCAGGTTACGGAGACGGCACTGAGCCAATGCTGCTTAGTAGTGTCCCGGTACCGACCCACGAACGCGCGTTATCAGGAATAGGTACGGTCAGGTTATAATGTCTGAATCTGTGTGTGAACACGTCAAATAGAATAGCGTAGGTAGTTCAGGAAGTTAAATAGTAGTAGCCAAAATAAAACTAACGCTTTGAGCCCGTAAGCCCAAATTCGATAACTCGTTTTTAGGATTTAATAAATATTCTGTTAAATTGTTTGAAAGTAATTTGACTGGAAGCTGTTGGGATGCTATATACACCAACAGGTTCCTGTCAAATTAGTTTCAAAATAGTCAATAGCTTACCTGCAAGCCATTTGTATACTTATAAATAATATTCTATAATTGTCTGACTGCCTGCTGCAAGCAACCAAACACTAATTTAAATTGGTAATACCTCTAGATCTGCTGAATATTTTGAAAACAATTTTACCGAAAGTTGTTGGTAGCTAGGCTACCAACAACATTCGGTCAAATTGTTTTCAAAATATACAGCAGATCCGAAGTTAACCCCATGGACATCGTAGTCGGTAGATATTCAGCGGGCAGATAGTTAAACACGGCATTACTGGAATATATGTTACGTGTCAGAAACCGGTTTTGTGAAGAAAGTGAAATCTGGATTCTGCAGTTTGTCTAGGAATTTTAAAGATGCTATTGGTTTTGAGAGGCAATTTTATGAAATTCGACTAGCGAGATAGACTTATTTACACAACGACGATGTTTATCTGGACGTCAGCGCTGATGCTATGTGTTATTGTACTCTATCTGTACGTGTCTCATCAAACCCTGTTTATGATGACCATAATTAAGAAAGATCGCCTCTCAAGCAATGCCGAGTCGAAGGCCATTCGGTTTACTACGAAACAGCAGCTACCGTTACTACCAGAATGGACCAATACTGGTAGCCGACCTAGTGTTTCTACGAAGAATAGGTTTACGGATATTTCGACGTCGACATTACCTAATGGTTTAGAAAATAGAACCGTCATTCAATTCAGAGCTAAGGAGAGCAAGGGTGCTCCAGAGCAGAGATACACCACAGTGATAGCGAGTATAGAACCCACATGGCCAGTTTTTATTTATACAAAATCACTTAGTTCGGAACACTCCCTTCATCAGAGACGACGCGTCATGAACTTATTCCTACCCACTTTGAGTGGCAGGAATAAAATAATTCTTGTGGATATTAGTCGCGTGTTTCAGGATGTAGCGACTAAGCTTAATCTCACGTACATTATATATAGTGGCACTGTATTAGGTACTTATAGGTACGATGGTTTCATACCCTGGGATGATGACGCGGATGTTATGATTAACATATCGTCAAAGCAGGTGCTTATTAATCATTTTAAAGAACTTGAGCCACATTATTTCTTAAACACAGACCAGAAATTCAGGTGGAAGCTTTATTCTAGTCTTTCGCATCCCATTCGCGGATATACCTGGGAATGGCCATTTCTAGACATAAATTTCTTCGCTGGAAACCGGACGCATATATGGGACGATGGCCCGGTATATTCGGAAACATTTTTGTTGAAAGGAGTCACGTCTTTCCAATTCGTCACCGTCGTTGTGAGAATCTTCTGCTTCCTGTTCGGAGGGATTGCAAAAGATTTCTGGAGCGAACATATAGGCTGGATATGTGTGCCTCGCGTAAGTACGACCACAGACTCGAGATAGCAATACCACACTCAGATGTACCGTGTGCAAAACTAAAATACGTATATCCATTTGTTGTCAAGACCACGAAAACGAATGGGAAATAAAGAGTTAAAATATCAGACATTAAACGGGTTTCTAGCTAAACCCCGCCCATTTCTACTAATGCTCCTCGTAATTGTTTACGTGAGTGTCTGAATCGATGTATATACATTGAATCCTGAATTCCCAGAATCTCAATTTGAAGGTAACTAAACAGGGAAACTGTTGAATATATTGAAAAACTATGGCAGCAACAGCGCCCAGTCAAATTTGTTTCAAAATAATATATTTTTTAAATTGTAAATTTATTAAGGATACATAATTCGTACACTAGATGGACGTTAACCCTTTAATGACTAAGTTTGTTCGAAAAACCTAAAATATTTACTTATTAAATTTCCATGTGCAGGCCAAGAGAAGACTGTTTTTTGAAAATTTACCACTGGAATGTCTGGCTCGGTTATCGAGCCGGTTCTTCCAGTGGTAAACTTTCTAAAATAGTCTTCTCTTGGCCTGTAAATGGACATTACTTAAAACCACTAGAGAGGTCGGTTTTGGCCGGTTTCGTCACGAAAGGGTTAAATACAGACGATTAAATTTAATACAGACGATCCCTACATTAAATAACTAGAGGGCTTCATTTCTAGCTATGTCCCTCCCATCTCTAAACGTCGTGCACTTTCTACGGGTGTTTGAAGCGATTTTAAAACATTGATCATCGATGTCCAAGGAGTTCAATATCATGGTAAACCTACAGGGGAGCTATGGAATATTTTGAAACTAATTTGACTGGGTGCTGTTGCTGCATATAGCACCAAAAGCTCCCGGTCAAAGGAGTTTCAAATTATTCAATATAACTTTTATTAAATTGTGAATTTACCCGAGCCAACGGACCTTTCCAGTTTTAGCCATACCGAGCCCATCTCTAGCTAAGCTCCACCCACACCTCGCTCACGTTGGAATCGATCCCTGAACTGCCTGCCTATCAATTTCCAGAAAACAATACAGGTAGGCTGTTGAATATTTTGAAACTAATTTGACTGGGTGCTGTTGCTATATATGGCAGCATCAGCGCCTAGTCAAATTGGTTCCAATATAGTCAACAGCATCTTTATTAAATAGTAAAAACATACAATTCGTACAGCAACGCTTAGCCCGTCACAAATTATGGGTTCGAGAGGTGCTTATCTATGTGATTCGCGGCGTCATTGATTGTGACGTCAGCATACACGTTACGTAGTTGATTATGACATCATATGAAAGGTCCATTCGGACGGTTACTGCCGGCCCATTACCACTTTCTACGTCATTTGATAAATACGTCAGCTAACAAGTGCCGTATTCTGATTATTGCGTCAGACACTTGAGTGAGTGACAAATATTATCCATCTATTAGATTCCAATACGAAATGCCTTTTTGCGGCCAAAACCTGTGCTTCTTAAAATCAGGAAGTCGAACAACCACCTGTTTTGAAGAACCATTATATTTAGACACCAACAGCTAGGCGGTCGCTTGAGGAGGTTCTGATGTATCGTGTTAACCTTTTTAACCTGAACTCCAGAATTGGAAAATTCATTTACAATTTAATATATATTATTTTTAATATTTTGAAACGAATTTGGCTGGAAGCTGCCTATGGAACAAAATATAATGGCATGCACCTATTAATTAAGTTTTAAAATATTCATCAGCTTAGATGTATATGGTTACCTTGCAATTGAGTTATTGGGAAATTGGTGTTCAACGTGCTAAATCACAGGCAAGTCATATATACCCTAGTTAGCCAGCTGCAGACAGTGTTCGAGATGTGTTGCGGCAGAGCCCCTGTGAGTAAGAGAGGAGCCCATGTATAGCTATGCCCCGCCCAGTTCTAGTTAAGCTCCACCCACGTTTTGCGGGTGCTGAGAAGGATCTCTCCCTCTATATATGTGTTGAAATTAGAATTCCCAGAATAGCACTTTCAACGTCACTATACAGGTAAGTTGTTGAATATTTTGAAAACAATTTAACTCAATCCAGAAATGGTTACGGCGTGGCGCATGTAAGATTGCATTCTGCCTCTGAAATGTAAAAAACCCCAACAGCAACATGTTTTGTGGATCTAACATATTTCGTGGAGTCTGGAGATATGACAGGTTTGGTCAGATCAGACGTTCTGACCAAACCTGTCATATCTACAGACTCCACGAAATATGTTAGATCCGGCCCTGTTCTGTATGCTTCCGCATCTATTATGATGATGCAGGTTACTGGGCCAGTACTTGACCAATAACGGACCCAGAAACCCACGTTGTTAGGGTATGGGTGTCATGCTCTCTGTTAGGAAAGGATGTGTGAAAATGCTCGAACTAGGACGCCCGAAATGCTCGTGTATACATTATCGAAACTAAGCACACCGACTCACACGCATAATTATCTTTTCAGAAAATAAAAATAAAAATAAATAAATAAATAATCCGTCAATGGATGTCGCTTTATTGAATGTGACGATAATAACATGTATGTTTATAGTAACGTATGACATTAGTGTGGGCAGCGGTATTCAAAACACCAATATAGAGGCAATATAGGGCCTGAACGCCCAGACGATGAGTGCATAACGTATCAATCATACACATCACTCTGTTTAAGATAAATACATTAATTAATTAAAACAAAAATAACATTGTTAATAAATTAAACTATTATGGCGCCCATTTATCTGAACTAAGTTCGATATTGAATATATATCTCATCTCTTATTAAAGATTCCGATAGATATTATCAATATTATGTGAACCAGAGCGGCATTACGCCTTTTTGGGCCAATCGCTAAATAGTTGTTGGGACTTTTACCAGGTGGGTCAAAGAGGGAATGGCTACCCAACAACTGCTGCTGCTGCTACTGCTACTACTACTACTACTACTACTACTACCGCCGCCGCCGCCGCCGCCGCCGCCGCCGCCGCCGCCGCCGCCGCTGCCGCTGTTGCTGCTACTGGTGCTTCTGCTGCTGCTGCTGCTGTTGTTGTTGCTGCTCTGCTGCTGCAACTACTACTACTACTACTACTACTACTACTACTACTACCACCACTACCACTACCACTACCACTACCACTACCACTACCACTACCACTACCACTACCACTACCACTACCACTACTACTGTTGGTGCTGGTTCTGCTGTTGTTGTTGTTGTTGTTGTTGTTGCTGCTGCTACTGCTGCTGCTACTGCTACTACTACTACTACTACTACTACTACTACTACTACTACTACTACTACTACTACTACTACTACTACTACTACTACTACTACTACTACTACTACTGTAGTAGTAGTGGTAGTAGTGGTAGTAGTGGTAGTAGTGGTAGTAGTGGTAGTAGTGGTAGTAGTGGTAGTAGTGGTGGTAGTGGTGGTAGTGGTGGTAGTGGTGGTAGTGGTGGTAGTGGTGGTAGTGGTGGTAGTGGTGGTAGTGGTGGTAGTGGTGGTAGTGGTGGTAGTGGTGGTGGTAGTGGTGGTGGTAGTGGTGGTGGTAGTGGTGGTGGTAGTGGTGGTGGTAGTGGTGGTGGTAGTGGTGGTGGTAGTGGTGGTGGTAGTGGTGGTAGTGGTGGTGGTAGTGGTAGTGGTGGTAGTGGTGGTGGTGGTAGTGGTGGTTATATAATTAAACGCACTGGCTCAGGATCTCCCAAGGTTGGGAGATATTTTTTATTTATTTTATTGTCTGAGATTTGTTATGTTTGTTTGATAGAGGCAGTATGGCCTATAAAATATGAATAATATATATCATTCATTCTGAAGGTTTTTGAAGAGTTAATTTCGAATTAACCAAGATGTCACGTAGATTGGAGTTTTTCTTAAAGGCTATCACTGGACGCAAATTGAGAGGTTTTTTCATTTTATCCTGCAATTTATGATATTCATCTTTCAAAATTTCTGAAATTTCAACATTTTTTCGATTGTATGTTAAACTGAATGGAATAATTTCACGTTGATCAGCAAGACCAGGGTCCACGTTTATGCCACTCGGCCATTTTGTTTTCAGTTGCTTAATCCAAAATGATTCTCGAAGTTTTCTTTGTTTATCAGTTTCTTCGGCCGTAGCAGAAAGAGGCAGTTGCTCAATAGGCATAATTTCAAAGTGTCTATCGACAGAATGACCAGGAAGATTGAAATGTTGAGCTACGTTGGTGTCCTCGTCGTGTCTAATATCGCAAAGGTGTCTAGTTGCTCGCCATCTGAAAGGGCATTTTGTTTCACCGACATACTGCTTTTGGCATAATTTGCAAGATATTAAATAGATAACATTTTTAGAATCGCAATCTAAATTAGACTGAAGTTGGAATTTGCTTTTGTTCTGATAACTGACAAATGTTGTCTGATTAGGTAGATAGAGGTCTAATTTACACCTCTTCTTTCCACATTTCTGAGATTGTCCTACGCCTATAATCGGACGATTGTGACGAATTTTGGTAGGCTTTTGATCGGCAGCCTTATCAGTAATAGTTTCCAAATCATGTAAAGTTTCGGATTTTATTTTGCGCAAAAATCGTGTTGAATATCCCCTCGGTTTGAGGGCTTTAAATAAGGTGGAACACGCAGATTCAAAATTCTTTCTATCACTAGAATTTCGGTGAAACCGGATAATCTGTGATTTGATAATACCTTTAAAAGTATGAGGTGGATGGAAAGATTTCTTATGCAGTAGTTGATGGGAATCGGTGGGCTTAAAGAATACTTTGTAATCAAGAAGCCCACTCGTGTTATAATTTACACCTTTGTAGAGAGT
>CM067360.1:120226742-120239242 GCA_034401795.1 Chaetoderma sp. LZ-2023a
TAGTATCATTAAATAATGATTTATTCAGTGCACAGGCCTAATAACATGTCTGCTTACAGCACAGCTTGATCTACCAGCACGACTCCGGGCGTAAGCCTATAACATCAATTTTAGTCCCAAATACAGGCCGTCTATTGCTAAGACAAGTGAAGATACCGTTTCTTTACTATACTATACTATAATGTTCGCGTTATGTGGATTATCTCCCTTGAAGTGTCTTATTGGTCGAGTCAAAAGGCATCATACTTCCTGGAGCACCATATCTGCACAATTGTCTAACAACCAGTAAGGTACGAGCTGTTATCAGAAACATGCGATCTGAATATGAAAATAAAATACGGAAGCAACAACCTAGCAATAAAAGATGAGTCACGTAACTTATACACAATTGAGACGGCCTGTAATTGAGACGTAGACAGTTTTTCAAACAATATACACAATTGGCCGATTGCCCGCTCGTCCACACGACCACCCACCCACAATCCCGCCCGCCCACCCGCCCGTCATCTCACCCGCCTGGCTGCCCGACTATCTACTTGTATGTAGCCCTATGCATCTCTGTCTGAGCATTTTTGTCTGTATGGGCTATTTCTGGAGAGCTGTATCTTAAAATCTACAGATCAGATTTGGCTCAAATTTTAATACAACAACTAGTGTTACCATTCATCCTACCAACACATTCTCGATACAACAACTACAAATGGGTATATTAAGCAGCCTTACGCTGAATGCTGTTTTAATGACGGGAAGCTATAATATTGTTGCTATGTTGAGGATTACCTGCCTGTTGTAGTGATCCACATATAAAAGCAGGCTCCAAATCGGATGACATTCCATATCTATGGATGGTTTGGAAACTACTACCCCGATTTGACTCAGATTTTAGCACGAGAAAGGGTGCGCTCATAGATATCGTTTATACTGGCTAGATGGCTCATGTGCGTAGGCCAACTAACTATGGGGCTACCGCGGATGATGCGAGTTCAGTAAATTCGCATGTAGTTTGAAGAGAAATTGAACAGACAAATTTACATATTTTTATCAGAAATAAAATTGTATTGGATATTATAATCTGATACTTTATTCGACTACGTAATACGTTTAGTAACAAAAACATATTATTTTGGAGACTATGCATCCGCGGAGAAATTACTGAACTCTGAAATGCCGCTTTTGAGAGGGCCAAGATCAATCTAGCCAGTATATACGACATCTATGGGTGTACTATATAAGTGTATCTCTCAACTAACCGTAGAATTCGACAACTTTTGGCCTGATCAGTAGAGAAAATCCAAATTTTGTTAAAATGTGACAAAAACGATAGGGCGATAGTAATCTCTGATTGCTCATGTGGTTTTTAATGTAGAAAAATTCGGACACATTTTCGGTTTGCTTTAGGATATTGAACTGAAAAGTAGAGCAATGCTTTACTATGAATAGGTACATATAAAACCGAGAATGGGTGTGTGTGCGGACCCTGAGGGGTGCCTTCAGGATCCACCGTTAGTCACGTTTTTATATAAGCCTATGCACCAATTCAATGAGGAGTTGCATGGGCGTTCTTCATGACCTCTGACTACTAACTAGACAAAGCCAATCAGTCGTGACCTTGGTGTTTTTCTCCCGAAGTCCCCCACGCGTATTCGCGTAGTTACGCATTGCATTGGCCGGTGTCGGCTTCGGTCTACAGCACAACAACCGCCGGCGGAATGCCGCTGAGGCCATGCTGTAAATTATCGGGTTACCGGCGCTGTTGATGTACATGCAGATTCTCGAAATCCACAGCAGAACCAACAACTGTCGCACCGATAAAGTCAACAATACACCATTACCAAACCCATTACAGATGAGCAAAATTCGATATGGCAAAATGCAGACTGTGAACATAATTGTGATAGCGACGATGATCGCGACGGCTTGCGATCGGTTCTTGTCCGCGGCCGACTTCACGGTGTCCATAGACTTCCCTAAGCTCATTTTCTTAATCTGCCTGACCATTAGTGCGCTGAGAATTGCCACTGTTACGAGTATAGCGAAGTATACGCAACTCAGGCCAGCCATGTCGTAATACAGGTGCCACGGTCTGATGAACGTGATAGAGCACCATTCTGATGATACACCACCTTCAACATCCGTCAAATACTGGGTCATGTCAATGATGACCAACCCGAGGCCCAACGTCATCAGCCATACGAAAGCCAGAAATACGATTATCTTGATTCTGGAGTTCAGAAATGTGTGTTTGAACGGCCAGCAGATGGCCATGTACCGCTCTATCGTCACTACCAGCGTGTGCGTGATGGAGGTCAGGGGCAGCCCTCGGTCCACAGCAGAAAGCAGGATAAAACCTGTGGGATACAAGATACAACAATGGTCAGATGCATAATGAATTAAATGAGGGGAGATATAATATAATGAGCAAGACAATGAGCGATTAACGTGCATGGTTTCAGCCTTGAATGCTTTCACGTACATGTTCTATAGCAACAAAATGAAGAGTGCGACACGGTGACAGAGCAGAACATGCTTATAATGTTATTGAATTCTGCATAACATAGTACGCATATTACGTTCATAGTATGTGGGAATGGTGTTTTAAATTTGAGTTAGAGGCATAGACTTCCTTGCTTCGTACGGTAGACATGATCACCTGTAGCGAGGTTGGGGTGTAGTCAAAGGCAAAAACATGTAACCTGCCTTATATTCATCGATGTTAAGCCCTACACATTTGTCATCGAATAATGTACCAGTTCCATTAAACAACGTCAAGAATGATTCTGTAAAATTATAACCTGCATCCATGAAATTGTGTGTAAGAGTGTCTACAGCCACTTGCTCGTTATCCATACAGCACAAAATTAGCATCACAGTATTGAAAAGTATACGAATTTGTATCGAAATCTCCTTATACACTCTATTGCTAACTATACTGAATATAACCCTACTCAGTAGGTCACCGGGGAAAATATTGTCCCTATTCATGCTACTAGTCCCTGCTGGAATGGTGAATGATTTGATGATAACTCTTGTAATAGGGTATCAAGTGGGGGACTTTAGCAATGTCGAAGTGTGCACATTAATAACTTCTGGAATAGGTGTATCCGTATGTAAAGTTGATTTAGCTTCATGTGGACCACATTTGTAAGTGTGAGCATCGCCACGAATTAGGTTAAAATCAGGTTTACTCGACGTAAAACGGACCTTTAAGGAAATGCCATTAATTACAAAATTTTCGTAAAGAAAAATGTCGGAATGAATTCTACCGATCATTTCCACAGGGTTACTTAGGGCAACGTTAAGTTTTCTACGCATATAACCTGCATTATTAGTTGTCTTATTGTCCGTATGTCCCACTGTATCCTTAAACCATAATGCAGAGGTTAATGGACTCAACCTATGTTCTGTTGAATAATTAAATAAGCTTTCAAAATAACTGCAAAAAGCGTATGTGTCCTTATCATCAGAGACACGTTTTCCGTTTAAAATACATCTACTTGAGAAAACAGAGAGCCGACATTTAGGTTAACCAGCGCAACATCGTTGTTCGCCGTTAAAAGAGTTTCCACCCCCGCAACAACCTGTACAATGCTAGCCATAATGTAAATGTAACTTTGAGCTAAATCTATGTATTCATCACTACAACAGTCAGGTAATCCTCAACAGTATTGTATAGTATATTGTAGTATAGTAAAGAAACAGTATCTTCCCTTGTCTTAGCAATAGACGTCCTGTATTTGGGACGAAAATTGATGTTATATGCTTACGCCCGGAGCCGTGCTGGTAGATCAAGCTGTGCTGTAAGCAGACATGTTATTAGGCTTGTGATGTTTTTTTGTCTCGCAGACTCTATCTTTGTGTATTGTTATTTAATTGGAGTGTACTTAAAGCTGAAAGAAATAGCTATTCGCCTGACCAATTATAATTTTGCTCACGTAAATATTGCCAGAGATATATATATCACCAAATGAATTAAGATTTTGATATAAAATCTGAGAATTTTCATATTTCCCAGCTGTAGTAATTTCAATAATTAAGATATTTTGATGGAATTTTTCTCGTTATGTGATAACTTCGTAAAGCTTCGGCACAGCAAATTCGGGCATTGTAGCTGTAATACTCATCCTGATATGGGATGATGGATAGAGCGGATCCTGAAATTTTTGTTTGAAATTTTGCTGACTTAGTTTTCCCGTAGAATGTATCTTTTGACCCACTAGGCTGTTCTAACATCTCTAGCATTGGATAAATCTTCGAATTTGCAGCTATAGGTAAGTATCAGAATTATTACAATCGGTGCTGCGGTTCCGGAAATATTATCATATTATATGTTTTCTTGGAATATATATTTACACTGCCTGCGACACATGCTATAACAGTATCTTGAGTCGGCTGATTAATGCACGTGTCATGTGTGCCCCTTCATTTAACCCTTATCGTATGGTGTAAAATGCGTAATAGCCTACTTATAGAGATACTGCCGGGGTACATTTCGAGGGAAAAATATTGCTGAAACGGGTTGCTGTCGTGCACAGCAATGACTTACAGCAGCATTGTTATCAAAATGAACACATTCTGATAGGATAGAGAAAATGGAATCTGTGCTTCAGCGGTCGAGGGGTTAACGATTTCTTACCGTCTTCAGATACTGGAATTACTTGAAAAACTTACTAGCTTAACAGGACAATGTCCTAACGATTATAAATTAGCACATGTTAGGCCTCCATGCATATACATATTTACTGTACAGCCTTCGTGGTCAGCAAAGATAACGTTGGTGTGGGGATGACGTCAGGATCTCGTGAAATAGCGCTCCCATTGCAAAAAATGGCGCCGCCCGGGAGATAAAATAATCCCATGTTTATGATGGTATAATTACTCGTGTTATTTGTCTATTGTTTTTATTTAGGATCCAATATGTTAGTCATAATAGTCTTTCAAATAATGTACACCTTTACCAATCCCGGAATTGTCCTTTAATGATACTAATAATGCAATGCACCTTCCCAGTTTTAGCTTTGTCCCACCCATCTCAATCACTCCTATTTACACAGCAGAAGTTGAGAACGCACTTAAACCGCTTAAGAATGGACGTGCAATTGGACCCGGTGGCATGAGAAATAAACTATTCAAATATACAAGTGACATAATCTAAAAAACGATCACGCACCTAATCAAGTCAGATTTTATACGCCACCTAGCCATCGGCAATGTAGGCCAAGGCACCTTGTCGCAACACCCACGGCCAAGATGCCACATGCCCACCCCTCCCCCCCCCCGAAATATGTGGCCCATTGTGATCCTCAACAGCATTCGGAACATCCTATCCAATGTACTTCTATTCCACATCCGAGACAAGATCCATGAATTCACCGAATCATGGCAAAGTGGCTTCAAAAGTGGACGTAACTGCGCAGACATTGTATGGGCTCAACGCATGCTGGTGTCGGTAGTCATGTCCAAACATTGGGATTTCCAAAATGGGCATTGACATGTCACGAGCCTTCGACATAATTAAACACTCAAAGATCATACATGTACTACGCAAGGCCCGATCCGATGAAAATGAGAGACTACTGCTTGCAGACACCAAGCTGAGAGTACGAGTCAAGTCAGTGAAGTATGTAGAGTTTGAGACAGTAATCGGCTCCCTGCAGGAGATGCGCTATCTCCTGTGCTTTTCACCTGTTACCTTGCTGCTGCATTGAAACCCATATGGGAAAGTTCCACATAATCTCCAACCCCACCCCCACCCCCACCCACCACCACCCCACCCCACCACCCACCACACACACCCCTCCAGTGTCAATCGTTGAAGTGTCGCTAGAGATGGAATATGCCGATGACGTGAACTTCATAGATGAGGAAAGGAAACCCCTTGACGAACCTCTCCCTATAGCTGCAAGCAAACTAAACATTGAGTCTCTCTTTATAAATGAATCCAAAACAGAGTTCAACCACACATACATATCTCCAATCGGCTCCCTACTGGGAGATGGTCTATCTCCTGTGCTTTTCACCTGTTACCTTGCTGCTGCATTGAACTCCGTGTGGAAATGTTCCACAAGACCAAATCCCTCAGTGTCAATACTGGGTATGTCGGTAGAGATGGAATATGCCGACGATCTGGACTCTATAGACAGGGAAAAGAAACACCTTGACGAACTTCTCCCAATAGCTGCAAGCAAACTAAAAATTGAGAATCTCTTTATGAATGAATCCAAAACAGATTTCACCCGCATATATCCGCTGCGTCATGTGGAACACCGCTTTCCAGTCTTTCTGGAAGCTATGGATTCGTAGATCAAAGGTGCTCTTGATAAAAAGACTACGTATATATAATGCAACGCGCGTATCCTTTCTGCTGTATAACTGTAACAGCAGGGCGGTTCCACCGCAAACACCTGAGCGCCATCACTCGACACCGCTGTCCGGACAGCATAATTTCCAATAATAATCTGTTGCCGTGGTCTGTAAAAGTCTTGTTTTGTCATGTGGTAAGGATGCGTGAGGAGAGCTTCACAGAGAGCTCCACCCACACCTCTCTCATGTTGGAATTGGTCGATCCCTGAGCTTCTAGACTACGGCAGCAATAGCGCCCAATCAGATTTGTTTCAAAATACTCAACAGCATGTTTATTAAATAGTACAAACACACGATTCTTAGATCAACGCTTTGCTCCGTCACCAATTTTGCGTTCTTGACGGACTTCTCCACGATAGTCATGACGCCATTGATTAGGACGTCATCCTTCACAACACGTAGTTGATTATAACGTCATATCACGTCAGATGATGGATGGATAAACTGGAAACCTCCATTCTTATTTGCAACAGAATCTATAGTGCTGATCGTGGGTGCAACCAAAATGTTTTTCATGAGTAGACCGATGTCTCTAGCAGGCCTCTTCCTATATAGGTTGACAGAATTAATAAAGCCTAGTGAATCCCAGGGACGATATTAACAATATTGACCTGCATCCAACATAGATGTTCGGCAATGTTATGCCTATTCAGGGTAGGCATATTTAGAATAATACGGCACACTAACCAGATGAAAGAAAAATTGACAATGTTTCTGAAATACATTTGACATCCAAATATTTGATGCTGATTTTCCTGAAGGATGTTGGCCTTCATGTTGACACACGTGTTCTAGTAATACTAGAGAAGATATTGACCATATTTAACCCATTTAGTGTCAACTTAACCCTTTAATGGTCAATCTGACCAGTGGTCGTGCAGTGGTCTTCATCCATGGCCATTTGAAAGGCCTGGAGAAGAATATTTGTGAATATTTATCACTTGAATGACTGGCTCGGTAACCGAGTCAGTTATTCTGGGGTTAAGTTTCAAAGATTTCGGCTGCGTATGTTGCATTCCAATGATGACTGTGCTATATCATAATGCCAGTGCGTCGTCAATGACAGGGTTCCTAGAACTAATGCCTGACAATAACAAAAAACTACTACTACTACTACTACTACTACTACTACTACTACTACTACTACTACTACTACTACTACTACTACTACTACTACGAATAATCAAGAATAATCAAGAATAATCAAGAATAATCAAGAATAATCAAGAATAATCAAGAAAAATCAAGAATAATCAAGAATAATCAAGAATAATCAAGAATAATCAAGAATAATCAAGAATAATCAAGAATAATCAAGAATAATCAAGAATAATCAAGAATAATCAAGAATAATCAAGAATAATCAAGAATAATCAAGAATAATCAAGAATAATCAAGAATAATCAAGAATAATCAAGAATAATCAAGAATAAATTCTACCGGTACTTACAAAACCATTCTCCAATGTTCGAGTGGTCGGTATTTGTAGTATCTATTATCGGCAATACTGTCAAAAATGACAGCGATAATACGTCACAAACAGCCAAACTTGCCAGGCAAATATAAAATGGCGTTCGTAGCTTTGTGACTAGACTCACAGAAGCAATGATTAACCCATTTCCTAGTATCCCTATAGCCATGACAAGACCAAGACAGAGCCTCACTGGCAACACCATGTCCTCAGGAAGGGACCAGTCTACAAACGCATCTGGATCATCTGTGCTATTCGTCGTATTGTTTCCAAACATCGCTGATTCTGTGGCATCATCTAGTGACCCCATTGCAAACGGCTGTTTAAAACATTAACAATTTAAATAATAAAGGCCTCGGAATTGAGCGATGAATTTAACAATTGAATATACTGAATTATTGAAATGTCGATGGCTATCAATGACATGTATTCCGAATTGAGTTGGCAGATTGGAACATTAAAAAATGTTTTCTAAATTGTCGATGATATTGTTTGGGCTATCTGAAGTAGATGTCTGTTTCCAACAGAACTTGATTACAATGTTTCAGCGAACATGTCAATTGATGGATATATCCATTCACCCTTTAACCCTCACATATATTTTAAAAGTTTTGAATTTTCTGATAGAAAATGTCCATTTGCAGATGAAGAGAAGACTATTTTGAAAATATACCACTAGAATGACTGGCTCGGTTATCGGGCCAGTCATTCCAGTTGTACGTTTTAAAAAAATGTCTTCTCTTGGTCTGCAAATGAGCATTTCTCAAGACCACTGCAGAAGCTGTTTTGGCTGGTATGAGTGTTAAACGGTTAAACAGGGTGTGGTCGATTCAATTCCAGCCAGTCGCATTTGGTTTTCAGCAAGCACCAGTAATTGCAATTAAATGACCGTTATGGAATTGATGCATACCCAATACTAAACTGCGGTAAAAAAATAATCATCATAGGGTCGAGACATTTGCATTAGACATACACACAAATTGCACACACATTGATCATGCATAAAACATCATGTTAGACACACCCATTGGGACTGAGAAATGCGAAGAGAGAGAGAGAGAGAGAGAGAGAGCCAGCGAGAGAGGGAGGGAGCCAGCGAGAGAGAGAGGGAGCCAGCGAGAGAGGGAGGGAGCCAGCGAGAGAGGGAGGGAGCCAGCGAGAGAGGGAGGGAGCCAGCGAGAGAGGGAGGGAGCCAGCGAGAGAGGGAGGGAGCCAGCGAGAGCCAGCGAGAGCCAGCGAGAGAGGGAGGGAGCCAGCGAGAGAGGGAGGGAGCCAGCGAGAGAGGGAGGGAGCCAGCGAGAGAGGGAGGGAGCCAGCGAGAGAGAGAGAGAGAGGGAGCCAGCGAGAGAGAGAGAGGGAGCCAGCGAGAGAGAGAGAGGGAGCCAGCGAGAGAGAGAGAGGGAGCCAGCGAGAGAGAGAGAGGGAGCCAGCGAGAGAGAGAGAGGGAGCCAGCGAGAGAGAGAGAGGGAGCCAGCGACAGAGAGAGAGGGAGCCAGCGACAGAGAGAGAGGGAGCCAGCGACAGAGAGAGAGGGAGCCAGCGACAGAGAGAGAGGGAGCCAGCGACAGAGAGAGAGGGAGCCAGCGACAGAGAGAGAGGGAGCCAGCGACAGAGAGAGAGGGAGCCAGCGAGAGAGAGAGAGGGAGCCAGCGAGAGGGCAATTGATGTATCTAGAGATCAATGCCACGATCAGCAGACAGTGAAAGGCAACACCTTTACCTGATATGCTTGGCCCCCTATTGAGAGATGCGGTATAGGGAGTTGCTAGAAAGATTTCAAAGTTGTGAGACGGCACCTGGCAGGCATAGAGACAGAGAGACATATCCACAGGCAGATTTACACAAGTTTCTTGTCATAACTAACATTCAGATGCGGCTTGCACTTATTGGCAGGTATTTCATTTACTACATAATTTTTACATGAGCAATTGCATAGGTGCCATCATCTATTTTGGCTGTCTCGCATTCGAAACAATGTAAACACCGCACTTAACATGGATGGGCAATACATGTATGTCGGAACACAATCAGTGTATTAGCGATGCTTTCCTACAGTTAACCCACAACTAATGCCGTATTTTGTCCAGGATAGTTAGCCAAACACTACAACTTGATAGCTTAAAATTAGATTATTTTCAGCCATCTTAAGTGCGGTTGAAAGTGCAAGCGCTGTCACATTCCGTCTGTCTGAAGAGATGTAAGCGTATTGACCTTCTTCTTCTTCTTCTTTTCGTTCGCTGATCATACCGCCGGTCCTGTAAGTGACTATCGACATGATCATATGCGTATTGAGCTATCTGATATCTCCTATGAAATGTGCATTAGGAAGGTTTGACAGACACACTTTCGATCATTAGCAATGTATTGACAATCGTGTTGCTCATTAGACTCAGCATATGATGGTGGGCAGCATCTCATAATAGATGAAAGCAGTAGCGGCCTCACGATGGCATGGGCAAATGGCTTCTAAGAGCATTTTAAAATCTTCGTTGGTGAGGACACGCAGACAAAACCCCATTTTGGCAGAGGCCACTGTACCTGGAACAGCGTGCAACCTTGCCACCACGGATAAACTGAGACCTCTCTTGCCATCTCGAAAAGGTTTCCTGCTGCCGCCATTGGATGAAAAGAACAGAGTCGCCAAATAAAGTATCACACCTTTAGCGATACTGCTGCTAATGCAAGAGCCCATGTCTGCATTAGCATGATTCACTGTAAAAGCAAACTTGTAGGTGCGAAATGTGAAAGTTATATAATACGGTTAATTGACTGTCATGACAAAGATAATGCCAGATTCTGTAGGGTACTAAATTGAAAAGCACACACATTTATATGATAACTATTACATACTTGTTGTCAATTAACCATTCGAAAGAGTAGGATCAAATAGGGAGCATTATGTGCAATACATGATGTTGTTTATTTAATATTTTGAAGACAATTTGACCGGGAACTGTTGGCGTGTATGGCAATAAGCAATAAAGCCCTATTTAAAAAAAATGTATATACTTAACCATATTCACCATCCTATATTTAGATTTACCATTTGTGAACATTCTGCCTAATAAGTAAAGCATACGTAGTTGAATTAGGTCCACAACACAATCGAAGACGCTATCCAATAAAACAGAATAACAGAAATACAAAGTGAAGAAAATACGATGAACAGGTAATAGATATGGACGATCATCAAACTATACATTGTGCTATGATTGAATACTGAAACTGAGATGTGCAGGAACCTATTGAAATAGTTAGTATACGTTATCGATTATAAAAGATATAGCATAATATGAACTACTTATTGAGAAGAACGTGTTCATCAAAATGTGCGTTAAGGAAACATGTTTCATTGCAGCTTTATGATGTTTGGGTAACGCCTTCATTGCTCATATTCCAATCTCAATACGTTATCACAAACTAATAGAAACGACAAATCCTAGTCGTGTTAGTGTTTAAAGGGATGCCAATCTATTCTCGAATGTTATCATGATAGTCGCATGCCTGTTTCTGTATCACAATTATCTACTTTGTAAAATTGTGTAAATGTTGACAAACGATCGTCACCATTTTGTTTCCTCAAGCGATAGTGTGTGATGTCATGGGTGTGCCGATGCATTCCATTTTTTATCTGGTAATACTAATCTCATTGAATATTTTGAAACTAATTTCACCGAGGCAGCAACATCACCCAGCCAACTTATTTTCGAAATATTCAACAGCGTACCTGTATAATTTTCTGGAATTTGAGGTTCATGGAGTTCAGATGAAAATCTATCCCAACGTGAGTGGAGCGTAGCTAGAGATGGGTGGGGCACAGCTAAAACGGGATTCATCCATTCTAAAATCTGGCTACATTTGATATGTTGACCTCTGACCCAGTTAAGTCGACTTGAACTATATTGTTTGACAAATACACCACTCTATTGGTACAGGATATTCTGGCTGTTGATTGGCATGGACTCCGTTAATGCCTCCAATAGACACCGGGTCATACTAAAGGAATACATTCATATTTCTGGAGATTTCATATCTGAACTACTTTTATCTGACGCTATTGCCGTATTTGTGAAATTGGTTTACTATAATTTGTCATGCTTAAGTCAATTGGATAGATAAACTAGGCGTGCTAACGTTACTGTATTCACGATTTTAATAAATGAAGCAATTAGAAAAAAATCAATTTTTGTGAGACCTAAGATAACACAATTTGTCCAACACTCTATCGACTTACCGATTTCTTGATTAATTTGCTGAACAGCGACGACGGCGACGCCAACGACGACAACGACGACGAAAACGACGACAACGAAAACGACGACGGTGGCGACGAAAACGACGACCGTGGCGACGAAGACGACGACGACTTCTACGATGACGACTTCTACGACGACGACGAGGACGACGAGGACGACGACGAGGAGTACAACGACGACGACTTCTACGATGACGACTTCTACGACGACGACGATGACGATGACGACGACGAAAACGACGACGGCGACGACGACGGCGACGACGAGGACGATGACGATGACGCAAAGGCCAATACCCAGAGAAACAACAACAACAACACTAACAACAACAACACCAATAACAACTACAACAGCATCAACAACAACAACAACATGTATTACTACTACTACTACTACTACTACTACTACTACTAC
>CM067360.1:120239742-120261579 GCA_034401795.1 Chaetoderma sp. LZ-2023a
GAAACCTTGTCATTGTTATCAGGAACCATAAGGTCTAACTTTGATCTTACTAGCAAATCTTTCAGGTTTGGATTTCTATTGTAAGCTATTACTGGTCGTGCTTTGATCGGTTCCTTTAATTTAGATTGCAACTGTGAATATTCGTCTTTCATGGTTTTCGCTAATTCAACATTACGTCTATTGTATATGAGTTGAAATGGGATAATTTTGTTCTTTTGTGATATTCCCGAATCTACATTTATTCCAAATGGTGCTTTTGTTTGGAGTGTTCTAATCCAATGGCCCTCTCGGATTTTGCGAAACGAACTCGTTTCTTCCTCACTATCGAAGGTCGGAATCTGTTCTATTGGCATGATTTCAAAATGATGTTCAACTGAATGATCCGGAAGTTGGAAATGTTGAGCAATTGGCGTATCTGCTGAGGTGTTAATATCAGAAACGTGGCGTCTAGCACGCACTCTAAACGCATTTTTTGTTTCACCAACATACTGTTTCTGGCAAAGGGCACAATTGATCAAATAGACTACATTCTCAGAATCACAATGCATATTAGTTCGGATATGATATTCATTTTTAGTTTGAAAGCTCAGGAATGTTTGTTGGTTTACAATATAGTTGTTTACTTTGCATCTATATTTGTCGCATTTAGAAACTGATCCATCGCACATGATTGGTTTATTGTGTTTAATTTGGACAGGTTCAAACTCGGGTCCGCTATGAGGTTTTAGATTTTCAAGCTCATTGATGGTGTCTGCTTTAATTTTTCGAAGAAAACGGGCTGAATAGCCTCGTGCTTTCAAAGCATCAAACAGAGTAGAGCATGCACTATTCAGATTTTGCCTGTTGCTAGAGTTTCGAAAAAATCTTATGATTTGCGATTTGATCAAACCTTTAAATGTGTGTGGAGGATGAAATGATTTTTTGTGAAGCAGCTGATGTGAGTCTGTTGGCTTAAAGAATACTTTATATTCTAATTTTCCAGAGGAATCAAATTGAGGACCCTTATAGATCGTGACATCTAAAAAGTCAACCGATGTTCCACTAATAGTAGCTTTTAGCTTGATGTTTGAATCTTGGTTATTTAAAATGCAAAAAAATTCCCAAAAGTCTTCTTCTGAATGTTGCCAAACTATGAAGATGTCATCTAGATATCTGAGGTAAAGAAGAGGCACGAACGCACGCACGAACGAACGAACGAACGAACGAACGCCCGCCCGCCCGCCCGCCCGCCCGCCCGCCCGCCCGCCCGCCCGCCCGCCCGTCCGTCCGTCCGTCCGTCCGTCCGTCTGTCTGTCTGTCTATACATTTAGAATGCAATATCCAAATGGAACAAAATTTAGACAGATGACTGCCTATACCAAGATGAAGACGCCCACTGACAGTGATGTCACTATGTCAACGATCACGGATATTTTTACCTTCGAGCTTGCTTCTTTTAATGTTAAGTTTTTGTGTTTAGCAAATCTTATATTTCGGGGTTGGTTAATCCTAATGGAACATAACTTGGCTAAATTGTTGCTTATCCAAATAGGATGCAGTATCTTGACATCAATGTTACCAGGTCAAAGGTCAACGTAACTATGACGTCTACTAAATCCTAAGTTTTTGCGCTAAGCAGATCTTATCAGCATATATTTCTGTATGAGACATTTACGACTTGTGACGGAGTGCGTACTGAGGACCACCAGTGGCATCCTGACGCCAAGACGTATTCAACGTCCTGTTCACCAAGCCATATAAAACGGATAATGATGACGACAATAACGACGATGACAACGAACAATAATGATGAATAATGATGATAACAACTATATAGCTACGTGTAATACGTTCATGCTGTTGTCACATCCTAGTTATCTGCCATACTACTTTTATATTATATATTGTACACTCAAGGGCCGATTCGGCTTACTGTGAAATAAATTATATAAATGAAAGGCAACACAAATTCATGGTTATTTATACCAAGCGGACGCAAGATAGTGACAGGAATTACGCCATGTCAAAGGTCACGGTCAATCTGACCTCTACAAAATTGTGTTAATTTTTGGTTTTTAAGTTTTTGCGTTTAGCATATCATCCTTGCTTATATTTTAGGATTGCATAATCCCAATGGAACCAAACATAAAACCAGGGTTCCGTATACCATTTGGATACAGCGTGGGTATAATGAGGTCACTAGGTCAAAGGTCAAGGTTTTACCTTGCTATTTGAGCTCCGCATTTCAAAGTTAAGTTTTTGCGCTTAGCCACACTTCTAAGCTTATACTTCAGGATTTGTTAAACTTGTGGGAACCAAATTTAGATATGTGGTTGCCTATAATGTTGGAAAGAGCATGACAAGTTTGAGGTCAAAGGTCACTGTGACTGTCTGTCTGTCTGTCTGTCTGTCTGTCTGTCTGTCTGTCTGTCTGTCTGTCTGTCTGTCTGTCTGTCTGTCTGTCTGTCTGTCTGTCTGTCTGTCTGTCTGTCTATCTATATCTATATCTATATCTATATCTATCTATATCTATATCTATATCTATATCTATATATCTATATATCTATATATCTATATATCTATCTATCTATCTATCTATCTATCTATCTATCTATCTATCTATCTATCTATCTATCTATCTATCTATCTATCTATCTATCTATCTATCTATCTATCTATCTATCTATCTATCTATCTATCTATCTATCTATCTATCTATCTACCTAGCTACCTAGCTACCTAGCTACCTAGCTACCTAGCTACCTACCTACCTATGCTTGACAATAATAAAAACTACATACTTGCGAGTGCCTATTGATATAGCAGAATGGCTCTCAGAAAAAAACGTAAACGTAAGAATATCTTAAATGTACACCATCAATTCCAGTCAATTCGTATGGTTGTGAGACGGGTAGTTGAAAGCTAGGCCGCTGAAAGAGGATTTTTGTCCTCTGGATGCTGGTCTAGTGGGACCAAACGGGAGGCGGAAGGTTTCATAGAACTCACTGGTTCGAACCCCTATCTGGTCGAAGATTGAAAAGCGTAAAAATTACATTCCAGATGATGAATGAGCTATATCTTTGTGCCAGTGTTTCATCAATGAGAGGTTTCATAGAACTAATGCTTGACAATAATAACAAGAGATATAGAAAGATACCAAACATCTCGCCTTCTTATGTTTCGCAGGACCCGATCTTCCTTGGACTAAATATTCTGCGAAACAATAATGTCCAAGCCATGCACATACAACAAGAGCTATCAGAAAATAGAAAATAGCTTACCTGTATATCAATTGAACATCACCGGATATGATGGACCACCAGGTACAGTCTCATTCTGAAATTTGACAATCCACTTGTCAAATCAAAATACCCATGGTACAACCCATCGAGCAAGCATAGCTTCGTAGAAACCTAGCTTGGAGACTGAACCATAAATCCTTGCTGTCCGGTAGTACCCTGCAGTACAATGGATACTGGCATACCAAGACTGACCGAAAGGCAAATGGTCCAAACATAAGCAAAGTTCGTAGTCTGAAAAAAGAAGAAACATTTTCAAAAGGAATTGCATTAATATGATGCAGGCTACATTTAAGAAGCCTATGTAGCAAATAAAAACATGTTATCTAAACTGGATAAGTCTTTGCTGATTAAATTGTCATTTGAAAAAGTATTAACTACAGCATAATAGGCCTACATATAACATGGATGAAAATCAGCCCTACAATAATCAAAGTCCAAACGTTGTAAAACTATGGGAAAATATGGAAAATCAATTTCTCTTTTATGTGGACTAGTCATACGTATCGTCTAGAACATATTTGTGAAGCTTTACTCAAATAGAATAACCCGTTGTGAGTGTAAATGCCGTTTTAAAAAAACTTAACGCAACAAAGACTTTAACCTGGACATATAACCTGCATGCAAATCAGCCATAACATAATCAATGTTCAAATGCCGAAAAAATTTGAATGTATTTCTTTTTTATGTTGAGTAGTGCTAAGCATGACATAAAACACATCTTTGAAGTTTTATTCAAATTGGACAACCCCTTGTGGGTGCAAATGTCGCTTGAAAAAGCTTAATGCAGAAAAATCCTATACCTGGCTATATAGCCTGCATACAAATCAGCCATAAAATAATCAAAGTTCAAGCGGCGAAAGAATCCGTGGAAAATTTCAAAGTCAATTTCTTTTTATGCGGACTCGTCCTAAGCATCTTATAGAACAAGTCTGTGATGTTTTATTCAAATTGGATAACCCCTTGTGGGTGCAAATGTCGTTTGAAAAATGCTTAATGCAGCCAAACCCTATAGCTGGCCACATAACCTGGATACAAATAAGCCATAAAATAATCAGAGTTGATATGCCCGAATTTGAAATTCCATTTACTTTTTATGTGGACTAGTCCTAAGCCTCGTATAGAACACATCTGTGACCTTTTATTTGAATCGGATAACCCCTTGTGGGTGCACATGTCGTTTGAAAAGGCTTAACGCAGCCAAAACATATACCTGGCTATATAACCTGCATACAAATCAGCATAAAAAATCAAAGTTCAAAGGGCGAAAAACTACGGATAAAATTTGAGTGTTGATTTCATTTTGCTGTGGTCTAGTTTTAAGCATCGCATAGAACAAATCTGTGAAGTTTTATTCAAATCTGACAACCTCTTGTGGGTGTAAATGTCGTTTGAAAAAAGCTTAACACAGCCAAGAAACACAACCAGGATATATAACCTGCACGCAAATCAGCTATAAAATAGTCAAAGTTCAAACGCCGAAAAAATCTGGGAAAAATTTGAAAGTCAATTTCTTTTTGACGTGGACTGGTCCTAAGCATCGTATAGAACAAATCTGTGGGATCTTTTTAAAATCTAACAGCCCATTGTGGGTGGAAATGGTATTTTTTAAAAGCTTAGCGCAGCCAAGAAAGATAAAACTGGACCCATAAAATATTCTATGTTCAAACATGATAAAAGTATGGAAGAAATTATAAAATCAATATAATTTCGACGCAGACTAGTCCTAAGCATCGCATAGAATACATGTTTAAAATATTTGCTAAAATCGGATAGCCCCTTGTGGGTGCAGATACCATTTAAAAAACAACCTGACGGGACGCCAACGCCAACTCTGACGCCGACGCCAACGCCGACACCCTCTCCCAAAATCTCTTTTTCAGCTTCGTAAAAAGGCGAGATAAAAACGACATACTTAGCTACCTTAGCGAAAACTAAATGAACCACTTTGTCAAAATAACTGTAACAAATTTAACGAAATTCTCCAAAAAATGGTCGACAACAAGAAAATAGTTGAAAAGCAATTTAAATATCTATTTGCAAAATAAGATTCAAAACCACGAACATTTTATCTTCTTCCTAAAATCAATACGTCTATTGAATCGTGGTCAGACTCCCATGAGACCACCAGGGCGACTTCTCATTTTAGATGTGCTTCAGGATCATATCGGATCAGTGAATTTATCGACTACTATCTTCAGCCAATTGGGAATAGGCATTTTAGCTTTCTGAAAAACACTGGTCTTTTTATCTCAGGTTTCTAAGATCTTGGTACCTCCAAATGTATTCCTGGTCACCCTCGATACCGATGCTATGTATACTATTATTGACATAGAGCGGGGTTTAAATTCATTTTGAAGAGCATTCGCAGACTACCCTGATCATAAAAACGTCATCAATGTTGATGACATTTTTATGATCTGGCAACACACAAAAGAAGCATTTACTGAATTCTTGGCAATTCCGAAGAATGATGACCCGAATTTAAAGCTGAAAGCTGAAATTAACGAGACGTCTGTAGATTTCCTGGGTGTGACTTTATACAAAGGTATAACGTAAGAAACAACTGGCCACTGGCTTCCATCTACCCCATACTTTCAAAGGGCGTGTAAAATTGCAAATAATCCGTTTTCATAGGAATTCGAGTGACAGGAAAAGATTGGTGTCATCATGTTAGACCATTTAGTCAAATCCCCCCCCCACCCCGACCCCCACGCCACCCCCACCCCACCCCACCCCACCCCATCCCCACCCCCTACCCGTGATTTTGAAATTATGTCAATTGAACCGTTGCCTCCTTCAGATACAACAGAGGAATCTGACAAACAAAGGAAACTTCAAGAATCGTTTTGGATTAAACAATTGGAAACATAATGGCCAAGGGGCATAAATTCTGGCCCAGGCCTATCTGATCAGCGTGAAATTAGGGCCTATCCCATTTACTCTCAGATGCAGTCGGAAAAAATTTGAAATTGCCACAATCTTAAAAGACGAGTATCACAAATTACAGGACAATTTAAGACAATCCTTCAACAAACGTCCAGTAATTGTGTTTAAGAAAAATCCGAATCTACGTGACATCCACGTGAAACGGGATGGCAAGGATCTGCAATATATCTTTCTAATTGTTGTTATTCTACTTCAATTACTCCTCGGCAACTTTATGTTTTGATAAAAAAAAAAGATGACGTTTATCGAACTATTGGGCTGTCGGGATACTGGGTTGAAAATTGTCTGCCATGTCGGACTATTGGGCTGTCGGACTTCTGGGTATAATTGTCGGACTACTGGGCTGTCGGGCTACTGGTCCGTCAGAACAGTGGGCGCAATTTTCGGACTATTGGGCTGTTGGACTATTGCGCTTTCGAACTAGTGGGTAGAATTGTTGGACTAATGGGCTGTCGGACTATTGGGATGTCGAACTAGTGGGTAAAAGTGTCGGACTATTGGGCTGTCGGACTATTGGGCTGTCGGACTAGTGGGGACGCCCCCACCCACCCACCCACCCACCCCACCCGCCCCTTACCAACCCATTCATTTGTTCGTTCTTTCGTTCGTTCATATAATAATTAGTCATTAATTCCTCGCAGTTGGTTATTATTCGGCGACCTTGACTAGTATGACGAAGTAACTGTAATACAAAATCCCTAAAATAGCACAGACCATTGATAAATGCGTATCTTTAAATTAGCTTATTTCTACATTATATTAGATTATAAGTACCACTATATACCTGGGTAAATACCCCTTGATTTAAATGCTTAGGTTATTGTAACAAAATGATAATTACTGTCTTAACACTCATAATATCGTCTACTTACGTGCTGAGCATCAGCAACAGATGCAACTTCTGTCATTAAAACTATGCGTAGTAATATCCGGTTACGTGGTGTAAAAAATTATCTCGAGCGCTCGATATAATTATGTCGAGCGCTCGAGATACTATGTCGAGCGCTCGATATAATTATATCGAGCGCTCGAGATAATTATATCGAGCGCTCGAGATAATTATATCGAGCGCTCGAGATAATATGTCGAGCGCTCGAGATAATATGTCGAGCGCTCGAGATAATATTTTTTCGCAGACATAGCCCTTCAGGGCTTCCGTATAAAACAGAGTAATATTTTAAAATAAAACATTTTATTATATTATTTATTGCACAATCGTGTTTATTTAAAATTTAACATGGATCGATTTTAGCCAAATTTGATAGAAAGCATCCTTCTTCTTGCTGCTATTATGGCCACAACCTTAGTGTTCTACTTAGAGGCAATGGTCTTTCTAATTGCAATGCCTATGTTCCAGGTGAGCCATACAGGTCTCTTATTTATTTGATGGACTTTGAAGCTAAATTTAGTTTTATATTGGATATGCTGATTTCAAATTTGCCACTTTCGAAACGGTCAAAAATAATGCATTTGTGACCATCTTGGCATTTTTACCAGAAGTAACTCATAGTCAGCAATAGGAAATTGAAAATGCTGCCTCGAGAACTACTGGAGAGTTTAAACCAAATTTGGACACGATTTGGAGATGACAGTTCTAGTCGAAATGCCTGTTCCACATGCTCCATGTGAGTGATACAGGCCTCGTTGGATTAAAACTGACCTTCGATAACAACTTTACAAATGGGTATCAGAGCTACAGTAAATACATAACTGAACATGTTTCTAGAATAAAGGAAAATCATACTATTGGAAATTTTGAACTCGATTGGATTTGATGGTATTGGTACTTAAGATAATAGCAACGTCCTCCTATCCAATTATATTCAACAGAATGGTTCTTACATTGTGTTCAAAGTTGTACTAACTAACTAACCCACACGCGCACGCACACGCACGCACGCACGCACGTACGCACGCACGCACGCACGCACACACACACACACACACACACACACACGTAATGTAGAGGAAATGGAGTGAAAGGTTTGTAGAGGAAATGGAGTGAAATTGTGTATATTTTTTGCTTCAGGTGCTTTGCTCAGTAACTTTATCAAACCCGTCTACCTGACGAGCATTACATTGGGAAGTTTGTTTCACAAAGATCACTTGTCATATGCAGTATTCTCTCGCATATCTGGCATTGGCATATTCATTTGTGATCCGGTCACTCCAACTTTGCCTCATCTCAGTCCCACAAGTATTTCTGACACTCGCCATCCAAGCAAAGCACCAAAATTATGCATCAACTAGTGTATTGGTGACACACATCCGGAGATTCTGAACCCAAGGATGGGGAAAACTGAACACGGAACTGCTTCTCGCGTGTGTAAGCCGGATTTCTTCCAACGCTTTAGCAAATTATATGGCAATCTTTCCTCCATGGAGTCCCACCCGCATGCGCCAAATCTGCGGCTATATTGTGATGCAAAAGACCTCGCTAAGGACTACCCACTAGTTAAACATAAATTGTTCCAGACATTTCAAGCATCTGGGCTCGGATCATGGCTGAAGAAGCCGATTGAGCAGGACTAATTTGAGCTAGTGTGATCATCATGCAACAGCAGCTAAATATGTGTTTCGATAACTGAATTTTGTTTTGGTACTATTAGTCATGATACACATATTTCTCAAGAATTTATATTAACTCTTTCATCATGATTATCCAAACTCCGCATCGTCAAAGATGTAGTGAAGATAAGGTTTTGATAATGGCTGATGCTTTAAGATGTTGCTATCTCCGCTTATTAGCATCCGAGACCGACACAATTTTAAAAGGACATAGTGAATTCAACATGTTCAACAAGTATTAGGAAAATCCTAGTCTCTCACCCGTGCAATGAATTCGACCTTTTGATCGCACATAGTCTCATAGAGAGCAATATCGTCTACGAATCTTGTAGAAGGATCTACACCAGTTTCTTTGCTATCGACATAATAAAAGATAGAATATTGACCCTGAAGAGGCCGTTAAATGGCCGGTACGTAGTCAATCCATATCCTAGCAAATCTAGCGTGACCAGTGGTCTTGAGCAGTCCATTTGCAGGGTAAGAAGACTATTTTCTTAAATTTGCCACTGGAATGACTGGCTCCCTACCCAAGCCACTCATTCCAGTGTTGAATTTTTTTAATAGTCTTCTCTTGGCCTACATATGGACAATCACTGAGCTGAAGACGTTCAATTGACAAATCCTGAACTTTAAGGAATTAATACACTGCACCCTATCGAAAATATACCAAGAGGTCTAATATTTTTTTAATAATTTGACTGAGACCTCTTGCTACCTACATGTATGCAACCAGCGACATTTAGTTACGCTATTTTAAAAATATTCAACCGAATAATTCTTACAATGTGAACAGAAGTTGTAATATCTGATCTGTATAGTTGAAAGGGTGTCTACAAAAGCATCAATAAAATCAACAGAAGATTTGTGAAAGGATAAAATCACACCTCTGAGGGGATTGCTGACCACTTGTGGAGTTAACCCTATCAATAATACTCATCCCCAGTGGTAAACTAAATATAGCCATACTAAGTTAGTATTATTGTGTGAGCTAAGTTCCAACAGCTACAAGTTCTTACTTATTTTCAAAATATTATGCAACTCTTCTCAGACATGTCAGAGTACATTTCTGAAATTTAGAGTTAAAGATATTAGGCTGATCTGGAAAAACACAGGCCATGAGGATATTAAATTTTTGTATGCATTTTAAAATCATGTTTATAAAGGACACCATGTGTCATAATACACAGGTGTCATAATTGTCATTTAGGAATTAAACCTTTCAATGAGACGTCTGAAAAATTTGGTTGACTATTTTGATAGTAATTTGACTGAAAGCTGTTGCTGTCTAAGGCACCTTTGATTTCCAATAAAATTTATTGTAACTTTCTTAACAATTTGAACGTGAAAGAGCAAATATGACAAAGCACATGCATTGTACCAGATACCCTGTTTACTATTTTGAAACTAATTTAACTGGAAGCAATTGCTGCCTTAGGCAACAACAGAGTAAAGCAGCAAATAATTCGAGTCAAATTAATGTTAATCACGCCTTTGAGCTCAAAGAACAAATAACATAAATCACATGTACTTAATAAATATGTGTTTAATATCTTGAAACTAATTTGACTAGAGCAGTAAGGCAGCAACAGATTCCACTCAAATTAATTTTACTTCACCATTTGAACCTGAAAGAGCAAATATTTAAAGGCACATACATTCTCCCAAATATCCTGTTTAACCTTTTTAAGCGCTTGCTGTATGACATAGTTGCTTCCATAGATAGCAACTGCCTCCAGTCAAATGTGTCATGCAGCAAGCACTTGCAGTCAAATTAATGTTAATAAGCCTTTGAGTTTGAGCCCAAAGAATAAATACAAGTTTAAAATTTGTAACTAATTTGACTGGAGCAGGAAGACAGCAACAACTTCCTGTCAAATTAATGTAAAAAAATTTAATTAGTAGGTATGATAATGTGGTTTGTTATTCATTGTGTACCATCCTAATGCATTGGGGGTTGTTATGAAGAATTAAGCAGAGATATTAATTTATAATGTCAGCATCAAACAGACCTTCAACTTTTGTATGGAATGATAAAGTAATTGAAATTACAAATTACAAAATTTTCTAATGCAATTAATTACACTTCTATTATAATTACCTGTTAGCTACTCAATTACAATTAATAACCTGAAAATGTAATTAAATTACAGCCAATTACAATTACAAATTACAATTACCCGATGTCTGGACGGCATTGATGATGGCCTCATCCTACACATCACATAGTTGATTTATGACGTCATAAACTGGAAATGTCCATTCTGATGCTTGACATCAGAAAAAACTCATTTGTTGCTAATATAAACATTTCCATAAGTTTTAAAAAAGTTTATTAATCCCGGATGGCCAAACAGATTGCCAGACACCGGAAACACAGTCACCAGTTAACACTTATAACCGTAAAAAGTTTTCAAGAAAATGTCACTTTTTTCATAGAAAATGTCCATTCGCAGACCGCTTATCGATCCAGTAATTTCAGCGGTAAATTTTCAAAACTAGTCTTTTGGTCTAGCCATTTCTCAAGAACATGGGTGATATGAATGTTAAAGGGTGTATAGTTTAACTGACTGACAAGTCACCTGAGTTACAAACAAAATAATGGGAAATATTGATGGATTGGTTGAAACATTTAACTATATTCTTTTTAAAATATTCAAAAGGAATACGAAAAGCATTGTATTGACAATCAGACAATAGGTGACAGATCCATAAATTATAATTATTGTATATTCTTATTTACGTGCATAAAATACCAGTATTTGATCATCGGTTCGTATATATTCTGGCACTCAATTGTCCAGAAGATGCACATTATAAATTCGACAAATATTAATTACACAAGACAAATATTGACGTGATAATGGATCTTTCCATTTTAGCTACGCCCCGCCCATATCTAGCTAAGCTCCACCCACACCTCGCTCGCTTTTGGATCGATCGATCTCTGAACTCTCTGACTATCAATTTCTAGAAAACTATACAGGTAAGGTATTGAATATTTTGGAACTAATATGACTGGGCGTTGTTGCTGCCTTAGGCAGCAACAGCGTCCAGTCAAATTAGTTTTAAGATTTTCAAAAGCATGGTTTTTAAATAGTAGAGACATACAACTCGTACAGACTATTAAGAGTTAAAGACAGGCCAAAATAGAATCATTTATGACGTAATGATTATGACATCATCATACACGCAGCTTAGCTGATTATGACATCAGACTGATAGATGGATACTCTGGAAAGGTGAATTCCCCCACCGTTTCGCAGAGAATAGCGGCATATTCACCTAGAATTTGTCAATTGGCGAGTCGGTGCATACTACAAAAGATATATTGTAGATATGTCTGCAACTCAATATTCTCCATGTTGCCCCAATATCTTTGAAGTGTGCATCCTCTACTATGATAGTCTTGTGCCTTGGGGAATTTCAGGCGGATGGCTCTGGACAAAAGTTGCAATCGTGATTTCGCGATGGTAAGATTTGCGTCTTTATCATTAATCCCCATGATAACGAAGATTTTCTCAGGCTGATGTGCGCCTTTATATCGCCTGATTATGCACCTAGCATGAATCAAATTGGCCCCTGGGAAACAGACAACATCCATCTCAGGGTGGGGAGGCAGATTTATACTACTAAGATTTGATGAGTCAAAGAGTAGAACTTTCTTTGATATTGTAGGAAGACACCAATCAGTTTTGACTTGTCTCAGCTCGGAATTTCCATAAAGCGGTCTTATCTAATTCTACAGGTTTGCTGTTCTAAACCTGTAGATTTGGTCGATTGCTAGGTTGGGCTAGTGTGTCTGTGAAACTAGGCTGTGGTATAATAGAGGAAGGAGGTGGCGTACTGCTATTGGGAAGCGTTTCCTATCCCAATGTTTCAGTGGGCGTGAGATTTATGTTGGTGATCTAGGCCGTTTGTTCTGTAGTGGTAGTGTAGTTGGCTCAACAGTCTGTGGAATTGTTGGTGTCGGAGGCTCCCGAGACCTTTGAACTTTTGATTTCGTGTCTACTGGTTTGATGAATTTGAAAAATTCAGTAATAGCGCGTTCTTCTAATTTGTGTAGATAATTGTGTTTAGCCCAACCTACAGCTACATTTTGAAGCGAGTTCAGCACTCAACGCCCTAAGCCGGAATTCATAGTGGTGTATCATGGTTGTAATAGTAGGGCAGATATGTGAAAAAGATGTTCCATTCTGGCAGAAAGCATGAAATTTGGCATATAGGTGGTTTAAGGTATCCTGATCATAATTAGATGCGGTGCCACGTGATTCTACCAAGGGAATCCATTCAAAATGGCGGATTCAAAATGGCCGCCTTTCCAGCGGAAAATTTGCATTACTCAAGCTCTAGACGGAGTAGAGAGATGGGATTCATGTCAAATTAGGGGTTTCATGGGTCAATCGTTATAATTCTATTCACTACAATACTCTAAATATGTAAATATCAATCCTTCCATAGCGACCACCTGTGTTTGATGTCAAAAGATGTGTTATCTAAAAGATCCATCTCTTGAGAACAAAAGCAATATCGCATCTAGAAATAGTTTAAATTACTTGATTTCTTAATATCGAACCAAGTAATCGTCGTTATAGATACGTTCAATTATCCTATTAGAGTATGCAAGGCTATACATGATGCTGTTGATTGTTGAATCATGATTCACAGACGTCACACGCACTGTGCACCACATGAGCACAACTGTGTACAAGGTAAGTTGGATTTATAGCATTTGCATCTGCCAGTGCAATTACTTTTGCAAGCACATTTCACGAGTTCCCGGCATGCCTTAAATGCGTCTGCAAGCCAACTCCATTGCGGTGACCATGTGTCTCCATCTCTGACCCAACCCCAGTCAGCTGGCGATGGCGTTTTTGCATTTGCGTGGAGTGATTGGCCCCAAAGATGACCTGCCTGGAACGCAGCACGTTTGGTGTGTTGCAGCAGAGCTGCACTGGTCGGAGGAATGTTTTCTAGCTGCCTGTTGCCAAAAGCGAAAAGCCGTTTTCGTGCCTCATTAACCTTTGACAATGGTGATGTGCGTTTGTACAGTAGTACGACAAACCTCTCCAGCGTTTCCATGTAATTGTCACACAGAGACGCCGGGGCATCAGACAGTCTCCTAAATAGTGACTTGAATAGATCTGAAGTCCTCCAAACTTCTGTCTTCTTGCCAATCGCACAAAATGCAGTGTCACACCCACAGAAAGCATGCATAAATAGCAGTCCTTGTGACGCTTCTGCACCCAAAACTGTTGCAATGCCATGAGCTGATACATAGCGGAAGGTCTTCCCATGGCCAAATGCGACCCAGAGATCACACCCATGAAGAAAGTTTGCTGTCCGTATGGCTAGGACTATGACGTCTGTATCTGTAGCATGAATCATTATTGTTCGATAACCTTGGTGATATGCATGGAAGGCGTGGAGCAACATTCTACCGTCTGCTTCATCTTGCATGCATGGCGCGAGTTGTGAGACGTCATGCTCTGGCCTCATCAGCACGTTTTCCTCACATGTTGTGACGAGTATCTTTCCTTCTGGTAGCTCGAATGACTCTAATGTATGTGCGAGAAAGGTGAAGAGGGCTGTTTTGTTTGCATCAACTGGTAGGAAAGTTTTCCAATTTTGAGGGAGTCTTGTACTCGATGCAACACGAAGAGCTTCACCATGTCCCCATAATTCTCTAGCGTGTGTCTTCAAGCTTCCCGCCTTATACACGTGCCATACAACATCCAATCTTTTAACCGTCTGTAGTTGTCTAGCAATGTGTGGGAGGAAGACATGCTCTGCAAAATCTCCAAATGTGTTCACAACCACGTTGGATTTCTTGGGATCTAGATTATGCATCATAGCTGCTCCGTCGATGACCTTCACTTCAACCTCTGGACAATCAGCTGCACGAGCTACTAATGCTTCCAAACATCCTATCAGATCTGATTTGCTGCCTTGGCGCATTGCGTTACTCTCAGCAAGTGATGGGGGCCATGGATGATTCTCATGCTCAAAGAATGAATCAAGGTCTCTGGATTGGCAGGAAATGTACAGTCTAGAGAATAACTGTACATCTCTCTTCATTGCAACAAGCTTCTTGTTGGTTCTGGTACTCTTCCTCTGTTTTGATTTGAACAAAGCCAAATTGTTCTTTTGGATTGGGTCATATACCGATTTTGATGATTTTAATCAAAACCTGAAAAGCATTTAATATTTAGTAACAATAAGCAACAACAATAAATACAATAAACGCTTAGCCTCGAAAAACTGGGCTGAGTCGGCAGTCTTCTTGTATATAATCTTGCAAATGGATACTGTCAAATCACTGTAAGTTTCGGCTGTACGACCTCCTTCAGCAGTTGACAAACTCTAACCAATTTCCTTTAATGTCTTACTGTATGTATTTGTGCTTCAAGTTTCCTTCATTCACCCTTTCCCTCATTGCCGGCATGAAGCAACCAATACACGACAGTATAGAGCGTATTCTGTTGAGTATTTTGGGAAAGATATTTCCCCTGTAAGTCGTTGCCGCCTTTCAGTCAAAATGCTTTCACAATATTCAGCAGCTCATTGTTGGTGTAATTTGAAAATAGAGTTGTTGGTATTTCAGAAGAAGGTTAATTAATTTCCCACCGCTTGGAGACAGTTTGAGGGTCGTAGGGGTGGGTGGATTAATGTGGCGAGTGAGGGTGGACCATGTGATTTTAAGAACGCGAGTTCTCACGCCGGTACTGGTGTTATTTTGACTTACGCGTATCTCCATAGTCTAATAGGACGGCTATTCAGTAACAAATTTGAAACAAATTTACAAATTTTTGAAAACGGATTTTAAAAGGGAATTTTGAAGAAAATTGAAAATAGTTTTGAAATTAATTTCAAAATAATTGTGCAAATAATTTTGAGAAAAATTTGTTGACATAAGTTGGTTGAGTTCGCAATTAATTCGAGTCAAATTAGGGCAAACACATTCAACACATTAGTCTCAGTATTACCTATGATAGCAATAATTTCAGTCAAATTATTCAAAGAGAAATCTGTTGTATTTTTATCAATTTAAAGATTTAAATTATTCTTATTGATTTCTGATAGCGCCTGTATAAGCGTTTAGATAAGCAAACATTCCACAAAATTGTCCCTACCATAGTAGTTTCTAAGTTGGCAGGAGGGTGAGGTGGGGTGGTGGTGGTTAGTGACAATACACGAATGTGATAAATAGCCTCTTGTTTAGATTTCCTGTGAATGAATATGAATGGCTCGTTAGATTAACTATTTAAAGACCTGGCGGTCAAAATCACTACTTAGCCTTGAGAAATATCTATTTGCAGATCCTGAGCATATTGTTTTGAAAATGTAACCCTGGATGCCTTGCTCGATGATCGGGCCAGTCATTCCAGTGGTAAATCATTTTAAAATGCTATATCTCTCATGGGAATCAACTTGAAATTGTATTGACTGGATACCACAGCTGTTCATGATACCAATGATTTTACACCAATATGGGGTTCGTCCATTGATCCTTCTCATCCATACCTATCCATCCATCCATCAGTCCTTCCATCCACCCACCCACCGCTCCCTCCTTCCATCCTCACGTCCATGTCCGTTCATCCATCCATGCACCCAACCAACCAACCACCACCCACCCCCACCCCATGCATGCATTCATTCATCCATCCATCCATCCACCCACCCACACACACACACACCCACCCTCCTCCCTATCCATCCATTCATCTACATGCACGCGTAATACCTAATATGCCCCTGCATCTGTGGCCATCCATTCTACTCACCTATTCATTCATTCATTCATTCAATCAATCAGTAACATAGTGATTTGTAAGAGGGAATAGCTCAGTTGAAATAATAGTTTTACTTAATGCATTAGCATCCTTTTCAGCAATGGCTGATTATAATGTATTCATAATTTAGTTCTATGGAGACGAGAGCTTACTCAGACGTTTGTGTGCATGTGATTGACGTGTTGGTGACCCTGAGTCATCAATTCATGACAGAAAGGGTCTCATACCATCTTTATGTGCTAACATTTTGGCCGTCAGTGTGTGTGTGTGTGTGCATGCGTGTATTTGCGCGTGAGTGTGTGCATGCGTGTGTGTGTGTGTGCGTGAGTGATGTTTGGATAATACTGTTAATTGAAACGAGTGTTGAGCAAGACACGAGGGTATTCGTAGGTTCGCCTGACAGTATAAGATGGTGCATATTGACATTTGGGTTTATAAAGTAATAAGAATAACTTAGGCTGCCGCTGACAAGTTATAGTATAATATTGTTAACGCACTGGCTCAGTTTTTTAAAAGTGAAAATTTCTTGTTTATTTTATTACTCGAGTTTGTTGATTTTGTCTTAATCATCGCTTATATTAGCCTTGTTCTAATATATTGCATGCTATATTGTTTATATTTAGCGCAACACAATAGTTTTCTTCTGTTTAGATCCAGCCTGTCTATAGCAATCACCTGCCTGTGGGACCAGAGTGTGGTGGATCCTGAAGATGAGCGGTTGTACCACCACGTGTCTTGAAGGGCCATCACTCTGTAGTCTCAAAAGCCATCAGCTGTATTAATTGACAATACTAAATGAAAAAATTTCTTTAGCGACTTCTCTTTGACTGTGCCCAAAGTGGTCGCTATAGACAGGCTCCACTGTATTTTAATTATTGATTTTTACATAGTTTTGCTTTCAATAGGAGGCTGCAGCGATTTGGGCTTTTCTTTAAGGCAATAATGGGTCTGGACCCAAAGGGTTCACGTAATTTAGTTTGTAATGTATTGTATTCCTCTTTGAAAATTTTTGCAACTTCAACATTTTTCCTATTGTTAGGACAAAAGGGATTATCTCCCTTGTATCTGATAGGCCTATCAGATTATTTATTCATTAGCAAAATATATATAAGTTATGGATTCAACTAGGTTGTCCACTGAAGGCAATGCCTATTGTAGTGGCGGACACCTTACACATACCTACATACATCTATACAAATAAATTAAACACTTGTGGCTAATCTTAGTGGTGGCCTGATCTGTTTGGTTATAGCCTCTTGTTTTCAGTTCATGAAATAAGGCTGAACATGCTGAATTTAGACTTTCTCTATCACTAAAGTTCCTTTGAAATCGAATGATTTGTGATTTTACTAGTCCTTCGAAAGTGTGTGGAAGGTGAAGATTTTTTTGTGGAGCAGCTGATATGAATCTGTGGGCTTGAAATAAACCTTATGATCTAAATAACTGGATGCGTTTAGTGCCTTTGTAGACTGTTAGGTCTAAGAAATCAACTGAGCCATCAAGTACCAAGTTTTAGTTTAACATGTTTAAGGAGAATGAAAAAAGACCGGAAAGCTAATATTTTTTGTATTTCATAAGTCAAAAAGGGTTACATGAAAAATAGACAGAAATGTCTGAAACACAAGCCTGCTCTATAACGCCTTATAACAAAGTAATGTACCAATTTTTCAGTTGAATATCTTGAAGGAGTGCCCAAATATTGTGGAAGAGTGATATTTTTCGTATTTCATAAATGGAAAGGGGGAGTAACTCCATCAAAAATTGATGAAAATGTGTGAAGCTCGAATGTGTTCTGTAACTCGATAATGACACAAAGTACAAATTTGCAGTTGAATATCTTGAAGAAGGTAAAAAAAAACCATGGAAGACGGACAGACAGATAGACGGACAGAAGAGCAGATTAATATTCACACAATTCCCGCCCCCCCCCCCCACTCCTCCGGTTTAACTGGGAGGGAATACCAATAAGCTACATGTACGTTGTCAGTGCAGGCAGGAAAACAAAATCAATAATTTTCCACAGATATAAACATTAGATTTTATTTTTCTTTCAATATTGAAATTTAATACAAATCTTTAATCTTGAATGCAGAAAATAAATATATTCCTGTAAACAACTGCCAAAAGAGAAAAAACGAATATATGCATTTACAATGAAGTTAGCTTTATTCAGCCATTTCAGATGATTCTCACAGGGCTCTAATTATCCCTACAACCCTTTAACACTTAAATTTGTTCAAACAAATTTCAATTTTGTCATAGAAAATGGCTATTTGCAGACAAAGAGAAGGGCATTTTTGAAAATGTATCCCTGGAATGACTGGATCAGTTATTGAGTCAGTCATTCCAGTGGAAAATTTTCAAAAATACTCTTCTCTTGGTCTGCAAATGGAAATTTCTCAAGACCACTGCAGAGGGAATTTTTGGCCAATATGAGTGTTAAAGGGTTAACACACATACTAGCCAAAAAGCAGCTTCCGCAGTGGTCTTGAGAAATATCCACTTGCAGACCAAGAGAAGAGTATTTTTGAAAATTTACCACTGGAATGACTGACTCGATAACCGCTTATTGAATTCCAGCCATTAAGTTATTTGTGAGCACAGTCATCATACAGTTACTCAATAGCCATAGAAATAACCCTTTGACCCTCAAGCTGTCCATAAACGGATTCTGCAGTGGTTTTGAGAAATGTTGATTGCAGACAAAGAGATTATATTAGAAAATTTACCACAGGAATGACTAGCTCGATAACCGAGCCAGTCATTCCAGTGACACAGTTTCAAAAATTGTCTTCTCTTTTGTCTGCAATGGACATTTTCAACGACAAAAATTTAAATTTTCTTGAACAGATTTAAATGTTAAAGGTTTAATTGTCATTTCATTATAATAAGCTATGTAAATAATTTCAAAACATCAAATTATTAAACAAACAAAATTGCTCTTGCTACCTGGCCATCATATTTAAATGACTAAAATCACTCAATAAAGACTAAGACAACTGACGATATTAACTTAAAACAATGTACATGTAATAATACAGATCCAGCTTTCACCTCAAATACAATACCTAGGAATTTTATATAGAACTTTAGAAAATAAGATTAAATCTTACAACCTAAAAACTCATAGAAAGTAATAAACGCAAATAGTATACCTTTTCATTAATAGCAGTAGTGAGGAGTCACGCAGAGTACAGCTTAGAAACAGCTGTATTTGTTTCTAAAAAGTGCCAAAAACCCAAAAAACAAGCCTCTCAGGATCATTCAGCATTGGAAATGTTTGAACAGTTCTAACAACAAATAAAAACGCTAAATAAATAAAATCGGGCAACACCTACTGTCTCTCACACAGACTACCAGGAAATGAATCGGAACCAGAAATTTACTCTGACTACACTATACATTTTAGTATGTCTAGTTTCAACAAATCTTTATCTTTCTGTCAAATCTATGATATTTATTATGACCATGAATAAGCAGCCTAAGTCACAACTATAGCCTTTCGCATTTGATAACTTCACAATTCTCATGCAGCCACTTCCTAACATGTGCCTGTCCCAGTTTGGTTTCATTTATGTGGATCTTTACCATGGGGTGGGTGGGTGGGGGGGGTGAGTTAGTTATTACTGAACTACAAACTGTAGGTAAAGTGATGAAGCGATACTATTTATTCAGAAATAGATGATGCAATTTTAGAACCATAAACCCCGAAAAAAGTATACGCTTTATGATATAACACTTATTTTGTTGAATATTTTGAAATTAATTTCACTGGAACGTCAAATTAATTTTTAAATATTCAAGCTTTCCTGTATGGTTTCCTTGGAAATAAGATATGGGGAATTAATTGGTGATGGGGGTTAATAAATGTAGGATCCTTCAAGTTGCCAAAGTCAGGCATACATGTATCAAGCTGGCTGAATGTTTCTTCAGGTGTGCACATGAATATACTCAATCAACCTGTCAATATCAACATTAGTGTTGTTCCGATTAATCGATTTGATCGATGATTGATTGTTTTGCATGTTCAACCAACCGATCGAGCATGATTTCAGAAATCGATTTTGGTTGTTTATAAATTGACTTTATTAATATATTTTAACTGGTCCAGCTAGAAAACGAGTACTTTTCGGAAAAGAATTTAAATTTAATTGTTACAGCTATATAGTATTACTCCTTAGTCTAAGACACTAATTCTTTCAGCACTGAAATAGTATGTCAATTTCAAAGCAACCATACTGGTCAATAACATGTTGAAACTTATTTGTAGATGTTGCTGCCTAAGACAGCAACAGCTTCCAGTCAAATTCATTTCAAAATATTTACAAGATTATTTCTTAAATTATTAAGAATTTGTCATTTAGTTTGGTTTGAAAGGGGTAATTATCCTTAAACATGCCATAATTGCTCCATTTAAAATGGGTAAAAAATGAGAACCTCATCAATCATTAATTGATCATCGGTTAGTATGTAAAACCAATCATCGATCACAAAAATAGTACCAATTCCCAACACTAGTCAACATGATGCCAAATTGTGCAATGTTGCTTCCAGTGAGATAGATTTAACCCATAACACTCTGATGTCACAATTTTTACATTTTCAAAATTAAAGTAAAAGATGAACTGGTGTACATTTTTCAACAAATTTGGTAGAAGATGGTGCTGTCATAGATACCAACATCTTCCACCAAAATTGTTGAGAAATGTACACTATGTATTGACACCATAAAAGACAGAATGTTGACATCAGTGTGCTCCGGGTTAAGCGAAAACTCAGAATGTCAATTTAGTAGGACCTTGATATACTATACATGTCCATGCATTAAACACAATAAGGAAGGAATCCAGTTTTATCTATGCCCCGCCCATCTTTAGCTAAGCTCCACCCACTCCATGCTTTGACCTTGTTGGGATTGATCCCTGCACTCTCTGAATCTCAATTCCTAAAAAGTACACACTCAGATAGACTTGAATATTTTTAAAACTAATTTGACTGGGTGCAGGCTGCCCTGTAGGTGGGGCTTAGAATGCACCTTCCGTATCCTCTGCATGTCGTAAGAGGCGACTAAAGGAGGTAAGGGTGAGGTAACCCTGACAGAAACCTCGAGTGCTGAAGACGGAGGTTCCAGGCCGCACGGCGCACTCTAATAAACCATGGATCCACGCACTTAACGCTTATGATCATATCGATAGTCACTTACAGGACGGGCGGTATGATTAGCGAACGAAAAGAAGAAGACTGGGTGC